>JAGDQP010008885.1:0-13996 GCA_022664845.1 Lepisma saccharinum | reverse complement strand
CTTTTCATACATTTCGCCAGTAAATATAGATGGGTCTGTAAGGCGTATTCTTTGCTCGTGTTTATAAGTAGGATCATAAATAGATTCTCCTACAACTATTGATTGCTTCGATGCGTCTGAATCGATAAAATGGAATTGTTCCCATCTTTTATAATATTTTTGCATATTATTATAGTTGAATATAAAAGCTTTAATTCTTGGAATGGTTGTGAACGGTAACATAAAGACAGGATTATTCTCCTGGTTACGATTTGTGTAATTTGTTCACTGTATATATTGTATAATTTATACAATGTAATAAATTTAATTAGATGGTAATTATGTTGTCTTTGATTGTAATTTTACTATGATGTTCTAGAATCTTTATTGTATGATTATGCGCGATATGGTCTCATTCTGATTCATCCTTTAAAGTAGAATATAATTTTGATTTGATCTATTGTGTCAAGTTAATTAAATATCTTCAAACATTTACCTGACTTTGATTTGGGTTCTACACCACTGGGGTGTAACACTCCTGGCTGGTATGTTTTCGTCAACCCGAAATTACTTATAGGGGGGACCTATCTTCTGTGCACTAGTATATTCCGTCATCTTCACGCCTGAACTCAGAATAAGCGCCCTGAGATATGTTAGAATGAAGTATTAGCGAAGAATCTCATGAATATATTAATATAATCGTTGGTGAGAGAGAGCAACAAAACGAAGTAAGGTAATAGATATTTACAATTTCTTGAAAATAATCCAATTAGTTATGTTTGGTTATTTAATATAGGTTTTTGTGTGTTGGTCTATGCATGAAATTCTAGCGCCTATCGGACAGCATATAATATTCTTCATAACTAGCGAGAATATTTGGGATACAGTGTTCATGAATAAAAGTAATGAAAGATGAAACGTTCATATAAAAAATTAAATGTAAAAGGAAAGTGGCCTAATTTGATTCCAGATACAATCAAAAATATAGTTTCCGACGCTTGCCATGTTATATATTCATAATAGCATACGGACTTCGGTCAAAGCGTTTCCTTTTCTCTTCTAAATTATTTACCAGAAAATAACTATTAAAAGGTTAATATTTCCGCTTCTTGCAAAAAAAAATATGCTTTCACTTACGATCTGATTAATGCTATCTAGATTTTATTAGTCTGGCCCAATTCCAGTATTGAATTACACGTATGAAGGAAAAAACCTTGCGGATTATAGAAATCATGTGTGTTTAGTAACAATCTCGCTACAACAGCAGACATTGCTATCAGGTTTTCAAACGGGCAATATGAAGTTGAATCATAAAGAACACAAATAACAGAGGTTTTCTTTTATGGTTTTGAACTGACATATTAATACGACCTGCAACGACGAACAGTAAGAGCTTGTGCTGTTAATGAATGCACTATAGAGCTGTAATAGGTGAAATTATGCTCTGACCATAAAAACTGTTAAATTAACTCAGTGTCTAGCAACTAGCAGCAATTTGAGATGAGTTCCTGGATAATACTGTCGAAGTTGACCCATGTAAAAGTGTTTGTCCTATAGCTCAGAAACTTGGTATATAACATAACACTGTGGATTGACGCCTGGAAAACTCCATTGGTAAGGTCAAACCATTCGGCACATGGATTTCACACGTCAAGAAGCCACGTCGTCTAGATTGTTCAGGTTCTGTAATCTGAGGATTGAAGGAAAACTACTTCTTTACCGAATTATCACGTCTGATGGAAAATGCATTTCCAATGACAATCCTAAAGCATTTGCACAGTGCGTGAATAAGAATCAACATTCACAACGATGTGCAAACCACTCCTTGTTCCGTAAAACATCTTATTATTTCTGCGATATCTATGTTGCATTGATTCATCATGTCTTTTTCTGTGATACAGAGACTGTCAATGTGAATCCTTACATTACTGAACGCACCGTTAACTTTTTCTCAGGCATCCAACAGTGGTCAAAATAAATTATATCATCATGTTGATGACAATGGATGCCCAAATTTCACACTCGCTAGACACTCACTGAGTTTCAGTGTGAAACCCTTGTTCTATACCATATTCATCAAAATTCTCTCTCACTGGTTGATACCTCTTTTTTCATGTTCTTCACTTCTCGGCCAAAAGAGATTCATTACTGACACAGAGCTGTGCTATAAGGTTGACAACTTTTTTGTCGAATCCAGTTGTTCGCAGATATACTGAATTTCCAGGTATACTTAATTTAATTTATTTAGTATTTGTAAGGGAAACATTTGGGAAACATTTCGATTAAATTAGCCTAATAATAGTATCGTAAATACAATTACTGCGCAAACATAATTGTTTTATCCTTTTATAAAAAATAAATTAATAGTTACAATAGCAGTCTACTTCATGCTATCTACTTGTTTATTTCTTTAGCAGGAAACGAACACATTTTCAACTTGTCTCTTGTTTGCAGAAATGGTACATCTTAAATAAGAATTTCAAAGAGAACAAATACATTGATATTTTTATAAACTAATATGTAGTTTACAGCAGAAGAAACACAATTGCTCTCATAACTGAATGTGAATCTTTGTAAGTGTCTGTATTGCCCTATCAACCTTTTACTTGTGCAGTTGAAAAAGTGGTTATAAAGACTAATAAAAGATTAAATGCATGTTATAATCTTATATATGTTATTTAATGCGATGGTAGTGAATTAATATTGCACGGAAGTCAAATTACTCCACTTACCAACAATGCCAATCATTCCTCGAATGACTCTCATCTTTGTTCTCGTTTTAGGTATTTCACTGACAGATTCCCACCTCAAATAGTCTCCATAAGTTCCCACGTCTGAAGAATAGTACCTATAATATAATTCATGTTCAAATGAATTAACACTTTAACAAGTCCACATCATTCACAGAATTTGAACATGGAAATTGCTCATCTTATTTATCTCATATTCACGAAAAATACGTGTATATACAACATTCTAAAATCTGAATAGGCTGTCGAACATAATTGCTCATAAACTCCAAATTATAATTTTTAATATTTTCAAATAATCAGGCTCGTGTTGTTTCACGTTGATTTGTATAACCGTGTGCCGTGTGTTATCGTGCTCTTCGACGGACATGTCTCTGAGGTTCAAAAATGAAACACTTTTGTAAGATTTTATTAATATCGTTACATTACCAACTCCTTTCGCCCTAGATAAATGTCCTCATGAATTTCAAGGATTCTAGCTACAGGTTTCTACCACAATCTCAACGATATACGAAAGGTAAAGGTTTTAACATAATTTCTACACTTAATTAGACACCAATTATCAGTCATTCTCATCAATATAAGACACATCAATATCAGTCGCTCAAATTAGAATTCACGTGCATTAAAACTACTTAGAAACTAATTTAATTTGCTGTTTTCAAGATTGAAGTAAATTTGCAGTACTTTCGCATGCAAAATCCCAGCCTAAATAAAATTATTATACTTTTGCAGCACTATTGACCTTGCACTATTTCAATAGAGTACAAAACGGACCAGTTTATGTAAATGAGCGGAGAATATTGTTTAAACTTTGTTTGATGTTCCGCTGTATATGTTATTAAGATCTTAAGTAGTCGCATGCAACTGGGGGACGAAGAGGGATCAGTGACAGACTCCTATGCTTTTTGACTTGTAGTTGTACTCCGTGTTTGACGTGGATGAGAATTCTTACCGAAACGGTATTTTTCATAGACCAAACAAGTCACTATAATATTTCCTTGTCTAATTTCTATACACGCCTTTATTCTGAAATCCTCGAAAAGTTGTTACTAGTACTATTTTACCTTTACGATGGCTCAATTCCCAGTTATGCCGTACATTTTTCGTTGAGGTCCATCCAGTAGAGCTTGAATAAACGCTCTCGGATTTATTGTGATACTCTCATCCATTAGATACAGTAGATTGGCGGTATAGTGGTCCAGGGTGTTTTCATGCTCAACGTGGTATGTGTATTTTACTATGGATCTGCGAGCTACAGAAAGGAAAAGATTGCTACCATACCTGTTTCATTTCTTCCTAAATGTCGCACATACGGGGAAGATTTTTCACAAAACCTGAGGATAACTTATTTTTTCTTGAAAATATGTTCACACGTAAAGTGAGGAAGGAGAACTAGACTCAAGCTGTTTCTATTTCTCGCTGTTCGATGTGACGCTTGGCTACGCTATATTCAATTTCATATAAAAATTATTTATTCAGGATATTTTAAAAATATGGCATTGTAACCATCTCGAATAAAGAAAACATTAATTTCGGACAAGGCTAACTTTGCTACAATCACAAAAGAACTATAGCGTTCGAAGAACACTAGTTCTATTTATTCTTACAGGAAAAGCGTTTCGGTTCTAAATTTCTTACTGCAACGCCGTTTCGGCTCACTTTAAAAACTGGTTGTACTATTTAAAAATATTTTGTCAATATCTTTTAGGACACTTAACTTGAAACGTGTATGCTTGATTCATCAATTCTTTCAGACTTCCTTTGATTTACTTTTTCATTCATATAATGTATGTGAGTTTATTGTATATCACGTATTAACATACAATATATAGAGAATACAACGCAGTTTATACAATCATAGAAAGTTAGTGAATTTATTCATCGAATGGTTCATTCATTTCATGCCATTCATTCAATCATATAACCATTCATTTACTCGAATATATATGTAGTGTTATTCGTATATCTCAGGTTTCAAAGGACTATGGGAAAATATTTAAAGTTAATTATATAAAATATGGCATTCATATGCTCATTCGTTCATAAATTTGATTAGATGAAGGTAGTTATTATATCCCAAGTACCAAGATTCCTTACGTATCATAATAATATTATTGGTAACGTGACATGCTAATAGAATGTTTTTTTAATAGCTTCTAAAGTCACGTGTCGGGACACATATTTTTACCAAAAATTAAAACTACACTGTCCGATACTTTAAACACTATTTATTATTAAACTCGCGTATTATCAATGGCTACAGACGCAGTCAAAACATTGTGTTTTGCATTGAACATGAACATTTAATACGCGAGATAAACAATAAATAGTGTTTCAAACATCGGACAGCAAAGTTTAGATTTTGTTAAAGAAAAAAATATTGATATTAGCTCACTACAAAGATAAGCATCCAGTAACTGGATTTGAATATAACGCATGGGTCATATCTGCCATAATGCTATGTAGATTGTGTGAAACAAGTTAATCTGGGTAATGTCACACCTTGATATATTCATTAATTTATTTCATCTATTGAAGCGTAATTCATCTATCTAATGTATCAAGAGGGCGTAAACTTTACCTAGTTAGTAGATTTGACACAATACATTAATCTATTTATTAACACATTCACTTATGTATGTGTTCATGTAATTGATTCTAGTTCAAGTTTCGACAAACTGATCTCAAAATACATTAATTATAAAATAATTTACGTTTTATTTCAGAGTTACTAATTATTCTTGAGGTATTATTTTAAAATATTTCTACGAATAATCCAAACTGCCTTCACTATCTTTTAATGTATATTAAATGAAACATAGGAAAGATAAATATCAAAATAATCCGTAGTACTGATGTTGTCACTGATATCCCTCTACAAAGTTGGAATAATTCATTGTGCGTCGAAGTGTTGTCTCTATTGCTGCTGTGATATTGGGTCAGATATTTTGTGCATCCTTAGGATCGACCATTTTGTGAATCATATCAGTGGAACAGTATTTTGTCTGAAAATACGTTATCTTGTATTTCTCTCACTAGGGTTCAGTTACAAGTAATATTTGTGCACCAGCATTTGTAGAATTTTATTTTGATACTTTATGTTCATCTCTTTTCTAAATACTGGGGAACCGTGTATATTTAAAGTTCTGTTCAACATTTCGTAAATTAATTGAGGGAAGGAAACTCATGTTCCTACGAATGAGGGCTGCACTGAAAGAAAAGATAACGAAAAGAAAAGATAAAGTAAGTCAAGGCATGATTATAATTTATTTGTATTTGTCAAACATTTGTCTACAATCTCATTTAACGTTGTGGGACGGAGAATAAGATCTATCTAACAGACATCGATGTATCACATTGCAGATATATTTCAGCTTCTGTAGGCAAGTAATTAGTAATCACATCCTTAGTGACTTTGCAGGTTATAATCAAGCACGTTGAGATTCCGTCAGCGCACTTTTAATTTTAAACTCTAAACTGTCTTACTTACATATAAGGACAGTCTACTGACACTTGCACGCAAGACAATTGGCAATTGCAGTTTAGTCCGTTTTTTCTCTCTCTATAAGTGTTGACAGGGTCAAGTCGATCTGAAAATAGAAAGCCTTATGATTAGTACATGTTAATTACTGGCTGAACCAGTTGGCGTCAGTATCTAACTACATATAAATTAAATAAAAAATTTTAAAAAAATATTTAAAAACAATATTTTATAGTTTTCCTCGAAGTTTACGTTTTGTTTAGATGTTTCCTAATGTCAATTGGCAAACCCTCATAATATTATATATAAAATATTTTCAAGGTTAGTGGCCAAAATAAATTATTAGTAATGTTCAAAGAATTGCTCAAATCACGTTTTCATCTCAATCAGGGAAATTAGAAACCATCTCTTAGCTTTATATTAGTTATCTAACTTCCGAATCTCTCTTATTAAGTTGATTAAGTTACAAAATGAAAATGTGGCTGAGCCCAAAATATTTATCTTAGAACACATAACCATGAGTAATGATCATAGTCGTGCATGCGCACGGTTCCAATTTTAATATAACTTCTCAAACACCCTTATCCTTATAATAGGTGAATAGGTTTTCCTATAAATTATTTAAGTTAGAATAAACGTACTCTGATCTACGTCAAAAACCGAAGAATAAGGAAATAACGGGACTAAAACTTTTAACTGAATTATGAGATGTGTGGTACACATTAACAATCCAAATTCGTTGATTCAAATACTTCTGCTAGTCATTACCATTCATCCTAAACAGATTTACGTTGGGTAACAACTAAACACTACTATACTTACACCCCACAAACAATGAGCCCCATAACTAGTCACGAAACTTATTAATGTTTTAGGAATAGCGCATTAGTACCTGTCCGTTATATGATATTAATTACACTAAAACAAGAATTAGAGGCTTCGGTCTGAAGATAATAATTTCACCATTATAATACATAAAGTCAAAGTAATATGTTTTACAATAAATATAGTAAGTATAAAAATTTATAAGTTACAGCTATAAGTAAAAATTGAGAAAAATTGAGGGAGAAAGGAGCAACTGGACAAACGTGTGCGTACGGCCATAAACAGTGAAAAGGTCGAGCTAGAAACAAAGTGTCAAAATCGGTAAGATCATAAACGACGAGATCATAAACTACATGTTGAGTAATGAGCGGTGTAGTGTAAACATGAAAATCTATGGAAACGTAATTTTGAAAATTTCACGCTCGTTCTCTATAGAGGGCTTCCAGAATTACTGCCAAATCTTAAAACCTTGATGTCTGATAACTTAACTTCTTCACTACTACTTTAGTCGAAACAATTTGGTACGCTCAACCCAAAAACGTTTTGATATCAGCCATATTGCTGTCCAAAATAATAAAATCACTTTATACTGGTATTGGTTGGTAATGTGAATTTCTATACAACCTTTGTGTTTGTATCTTTTAATCACAGAAAAGTAAATACATCTTTATTATAATTACTCTATTCGTGCTGAAAAGTGTACCTTGTGCCACCTCATGGTACGTTTATTACGTTGGTCTTCGTTTATGTGAATTTAGCTCGCTAGTGATGTGACGTAGGGTGATGTTATAGGTACACATAAAACTGCACCACTAGTTTTTTAATCCTGAATATTTGGTTCAGGTTCTTATATCACACCAAAGTAATAAAATAAGCACCAGAGGAGCCTGATATATCCCGAAGATAATTTTATATATTTCCCATAAAAAACTTATATCTCTGAACACCGTGTTGTTAGCCCCCCAAATTTAATCTGTCTAGTAAAATAGTGCCTGGTAAAGAGACCTATCTCCTTCCCTTCGTCTCTGCACATAATAAAAATTAGCAAATAATATGGGAATATAATTTTCCTAAATGCACGTGCATTAGTGTAAATAGAATAAGAGAAGAAAACCAAGATAAAATAGTACACATAAGTTGATAGAGCAAACCTTTAGCACCTTCAATGGAAAATTGAAACAGATGTGATCACTAATATGAAAATAAGAGCTGGAAAGGCGATTGGGGTGAGAGTGAGACACTCATATTGAATAAGGCAGGCGAAATGCGTGCCCACAGCAGTCATAGCTTGAGTGGTGGAGAAGGAAAATGGAGTTGTCGAAGCAGCTAGTTTGAACTAAGATGGATTCGTTGAAGTTTTATGACCTTGGACTTGTCAGCAGCAGAATTAAATTATCGACTAGTTGTCTTTGGAATGAATACGGTGAATGAAAGCAGTAACAAGCATTGGTTCCAGAAATTCTGATCGGAAGATTTGACAATGTGATGAACCACGCACTTAGCTTACGCAAGCCTTAAATGACGAGATCTTTAAACCGGCCATAGATGAGTACAGGAGCCAAACGTGTGGTGGGCTTGCCGAATGCTTTCTGGCTTCTGATGAAACAGTCTGACTTCGCCTGAAATGGTGTACAAGTTGACTAAGTGTGTTCTTTACTTACTGTACTTCGCTCAAAATCTGTACGTTTTAATGGTATTTTCAGATGTTTCTTTTGAAGCTGACAGAATGGTTTAGCGGTAAAGAGGTCAACTTCTTAGTACTGAAACCAGTTAACATAGGTTCGAAAACCCTACTTTACTAAAAATCTCTACTTTTGTTGATGATGTGGTCAAATGAACACTCCAGTAGTACTACGTTTCGAAGTTAAGCGAAACACGAGTTACAGGACTTCAAAGTTTTCGAAATTTTGTTCTGAATGTCTGAAGTTATGCATTTCCAATTCACTTTTATATAAAAGGTGGCACTGAGCATAATTTAAATCTTAGATTAAAGTTAATGATGAAGTTGATTTGTTAATTAATTGCTCTGATCTCTGCCAAATGCGAATATTATATAAATACAAGGTGACCCAAAGGAGACTTTCAATCCTGTTGATTTCGTAACCAATTCATTACCAGGAGGAATCCCGACATATTCCCTTTTAATTTCAGGAGGAATGTGCCATCGTGGTCATGTATTTCCGGCTGTACCATTTCATTGTGGTATAGTTGCTAACAGTGAAACTATCTTAAATGAGAACATGGGTCAATGACCCATCATATCAATGTATTTGGGTACTATTCACAAAAGCATACGATAAGTTAATAGTTTCTTTAAAAACTTTGCGAGAAAATGCGTTTAAAAATCTAAATTTATAAATTGAAACATTGTAGAAAAAGTAAAATTTTACACTCTTTAATGATATGAGCGCTCCAACTGCCATCGTTAGTTGAAAAGAGCTCTTGGAAATATCTTACTTACTTACTCACTCTATGGCTTACGGAACTCACAAGTTCATCGCCATAGCAACAAACGTTCGCGATCGGCATTTATCCTGGACAAAGTCAAGCAAGTTTTCATAACAAATGCCTACTTCTTGAAAATCTCTTCTAATATTGTCCTCCCAACGACGTCTTGGTCTTCCCAACGTCGCCTCGGTATTCCCAACGGCTTTCCAATCAAGATGGAATATAATTTTCGTTATTCCTTGTTTCGGTTTGTTATCATGATTTTTTTTCTATGTTTACCTGTAGACCTATCTTATCGCACGATTCTACTAAGACATTTGTGTTACTCTGTAGTGCCTCTATGTCTTCCCCTATTAAATCAACATCATTCTGGAAATATCACTGATAAATTTAAACGTGCTATCTCGTGTTTTGTGGTCCAATTATACCCAACTGTTGTTATGAATTCGTTCATATCCCTTTGGCTGAAGCGACGCCAAGTTAAGCAATAAATTTTTGCTAGCAGCAAATTTATTCATTCAGGTCCTTGTGCAATCTATCCAAAAAAAAATTATCAATGCACATATACGTGGAATGTCTGTAAGGCGGAAATTTCAGTGTCTTCGTTGCTGCCGTCCTCCTTGGTAAGATTTCCTTAATTCTTTTGCACTTCTTGCGAAAAGGGTTTTAGTACGTAGTTTGTGTACCTCACAAAGTTTGTTTTCTGCGAAATCTGTAGCCTTTTGGATGGTGTTGTAGAACACTTGTTTGTTTTCGAACAGGTCCTGGATTTTTTTGACTTCTTCTCAGCTTCGTCATTGCCGTAAGGAATTCGAACTCCCCTGTCTACAAGTATAGCTTTGTAGGCTTGAAATATCAAACATCTTGATTTCAGAAAAATTATATCCTTTGTAGCAGTCCCTGCATTAATGCTAAGCTCATACCTGATGCATTGTTGAACTTCTGAAAGGTGTAGTGGCTCCATTCGGAATTTACTAATCCTACGGGGCATCATGCTTGCTTATCCGCGTCTCGAAAATCATATTAAGACGACCAAGTATTTCCCTTTGTTTTCTCTTCAACGTCTTTTTGACATCAAACTTCTCAATTGTGGGTTGAAACGAAAACTTCTGCAAGAGAAAACATCGTGCCCAGCAATAGAAAGTGTAATCACTTTTTCTATGATCATATTCAAGTTGTGATTGACATCGTGCACGTAGAAAGTTTCAGGAACTTGTTTTTCGATCTGACCTCTCAAACATTGATATTTCTCTCAACTTGGTTCCTCGGTCGCTTGCTAGACTAAGGAGTATCTGAGATCAATAACGCAGCTGTCGAATTGGGAATTGGTGGAATCAGACAAAGTCTTACCGGTACTATCTTAGCCACCACTTTCAACAGTTGGTCGAACACAATCCTCGATAAGACGTATCGGAGATAGATGAAAACAGTCCATTATTGTGATGTCTTGAATAGAATCAACCCCATCCTTGCTTCATTCGCCTCTCTGTAGTTATTTTCTTGTATTATTTCATCAGTTTTCAATATCATGTTATTTACGATATATTGGAGAAGAAAGATAGAATACTTCCTCTTTCTAGCTTTCAATATTCCAGTTCTAAGGCTCAGGTCTCAATGTGTTATCGACGTACTGGGTTGAATTTCGAAACAAGTATAACAAGAGCAAATTCCCTACACTCCCTTCGTAATGGGATCGTTGAGGTATTCACACCTGTCTCTAAAATAATTTCAATGATCTCGAGAAACCATTTGGTGAGCCGCCAGGCAATTAGTGTCTAAATGATTCTATGGCGATATTGGCTCCGTTCAAGAATACTCTATTTCTTCTTGTTTTATAGGAGGGTACTCATCATCTTGCATCCGTAGCTAGGACAGAATTTTTGTGGGTGATGGATACGTTGTGCTTATTAATGCACTGTACATTTCTTCAGTATGTTTTGATACTCCAGGTAACCTGCTTGATTTGCCTTTTAAGAAACTGGATGCACATGTCATACAGGAGGAAAAGAAGAGGCATATGTTTACTTAATTGTAGCTATTCCATTTCCTTTCGTTTTTGTTTCCGTCATGCAACTATCCGAAATAAACTATACTATAATACTTTGTGTTATTAGGGACTGGAAAATTTGACTTGAGCGAAACGTATGAAGCGAAAGTATTATTTCTTGATTCAGTACACTTTAAAAGCAAAGAAAACTGCTTAACCGAGGGCGCGAAGTTGGGCCAATTGAGCAAATTATTAGGTTTTTCGTTACCTGGAGCGAAGATTCTACTTTTGAGAGAACTTCAGAACGATTTTAATATAATTTAAAGTTTTCCTAATAAATCAAAGACTATTAACTTAGTTCTGAGTACTGACTATTTTAACTGAAATGCAAGCTCTGGAATAATTTGATTTTACAGGTAGAAAATGTTGGTACAACTGGTTGGATGTCTACGGGTTAGTCCACATTAGGCCTAATTTCTATTCTTGCATAGTTTGGTGATGACCGTCTCAAAACGACGAAATCAACGGTCGTTTAGTTACTACTCCGAATTTTCAAAACAAAAAAGAATATATTCGGGTAATTGGTTACTGTCGAAATTACTGAAATTTGATGACACAATATGTTACGATAGGTTTAAACACACACAAAGTAATAAATATCTAAAAACAGCCGAAATTATTCACATTTGCTGTCTTAATCGATTGGCAGTATTACTGCTAACACTGTTCATAGTGTGATCGACTCCACTTTTAAAATTATTATTATTTTGTGTTAATTTCATTTAATTTAATTATGCATTTAATTATATTATAATTATTCTAATTTATTTTAAAATATTTAATTATGTTGCAAATTCTCAAAAATAATAAAGATGGCGGGCAGAGATTTTCCACGCGAATCCTTTTAACATTGAGCATATGGGAAAACACACACACATACGTAAATTATGACGTGGATGAGCTGTTCCGCTTTCCTTTAAGCAGCCATCTTAGTTTGCGACTAGGAAGGCGCCACTCAATCGGCACGTACATGCGCCAATATTACGAATAATACGGTATATCAGAGCAATGAACTATAGTAACCTCAATAAATTTCGTCATCCTGAAAACCATACGAAAAGGGCCACGGAGCTGGAAAAGTTCACGATCGTTCACCAACCGCAATAGCGAATTTATCTCAAAGAAGGAAGCTCTGCAGTATTTTTTTCATCAGAAGCAGTACATTTTTTTCATCAGAAGTAGCTTTTTCTTCAACAACTTTGAGAAGACATCAGAATAATACAACTTTCAACTTATAGGCAACCAAAACACTCTTATCCTGGCAGGTGAGAGCCAAAGCTTATAAACGCCCTGATCTGTGCTAACCAATTAAAACATGAAATTGCCAAAACACAGAACACAGGAAAATGGAATCATAAAAATACCATCAAAGGGGGTAGCCGTAAAAGTAAGGTAGGATACTCAAACGCATCTGACAAAATCAAACCCAACCTCAAACGCTACCTTAACCAAAAGAGCGATAAGGCAGTCGTCTTCAGGAACAAAGTCTGGAAACTGAAGACACAGATCCTTTCCACTGGGCAAGGCTAAGATATGATAAAGAAGCACCGCAGTAGGGAAACATACACGTCCGTTCATCAACCAATTCCTTCCACGTTTGGCCGTGATGGGAGCGCTGAAGTGAGCAATGAATCAAGAAGAGAAGTCTACATAAACATCACCCAGAGCATACAACAGTTGACCAGTGCTGTCGTTTGACAACACATTATTGCATAAAAGTGGACGTCGATGAAAAACTGTGACCTTAACCAATGGTATACAAAGTGTATTTAGTCCAGCAATTGGCCAACTTTTACCATATTTCGGGAGCCCGGAACTACGACTACAGATGCATCTTTACCTGGAAAAGGGAAGAAAAAGAAACGTCGACATATTCAACAGGATCATCTAGATCACTGTCTTTAACATATGAAAACGACGGCAGTGCAAGGCACTGTGGCTACCATAAGTACACTCTGGTACCAAACTGTACTTACACACATAACTGGGTCACACTACACTCACCATTTGCACTGCTCCATCCAGATTATTAACATCGTAGAACCTCTACTCTGAGTGCTCCCTACCATAGACAACAACCTCCAACACGTATCGAACGTAAAAGGAAAACGTCACTAAACCGGACCCTACTTGATCTTCCACAACGAAAAAGCAACCACGAAACAAGGTAATCAAACACTGAGATGTTGTGATTTACTGAATATTATTTTAAGTACACGGCGAGAATGAGTGTATGGTGCCGTACGGTAGTATCGTTATTTACTTTGCTTATTATTAACATTTACTGAAGTGTTACTTTATGTCAAAGATTTAAAATCAAACGTATTTCGAAATCTTATCAAATAGTTATTCTACCCTTTTGGCTCTTAATACGCCATCGGAAAACAAATGAATCACTTACAGCGTGCAAATTGAAAGATTAAAACATCAAATGAAGTATTATAAATTAATTTGTTACATTGC
>JAGDQP010008884.1:17653-61227 GCA_022664845.1 Lepisma saccharinum | reverse complement strand
GTTCATAGTTCCTGGCATTGTTTGGTAACGACAAAGGTCTGCGGCTACTGCTCTCGGAAGGGTGTTCAATGAGGAACGCTATCTCTCAGACATGTTACGGACTTCAGCTGCCTGGTCGATTGTAATTGCAGTTGACTAAAATTATATTTAAAAAATGAGGGGTGAATTACTCAATCCACAACCAAAAAGTTCCTTTAAAACAATTAAAAGTAAAAAATGTTTAACTTCACAGCTAAGTGCGCCCGAAGTTGATATGGAAGCGTCAAAATTTACATGATATTTAGGTAAGTAATGACGAGAGTTGTCGATTTAGCAAATCATAATAGAACTACTATTATCAGTGAGTATGTATGTCAATCACGTATGTCAGCACTTGTTATTGAGGGAATGCCGCATGTGGGGATTTTCCAACGTAAGAATTTCATTGTCAAGGAATCAACATTGCGCAATAGACAAACGGAATTCTTCTCTAAGCTTTGATCTTCAGTCATAAACTTCACTGAACTACTTGCATTGGTACTACTTCGAGTGTGATTTGCTAGGCCGACATGTTGTATTTATTGAGTTATTTGTGACGATGCTTCACTAACTTTGGGCGCATATAGCTCCAGAACTACGCACGGGTTTGAAATTCTTTAAAGGAATTTCTCTCTCTCCCTCTCTAAAAAAGAATAATAATAATAATAATTAGAGTAGCTTTATGGTATTTTAGGTCACCACTTAGAGTGATGACTAGTTGTAAGCCTCAAGTTCCTTGGTTCATATTCTCTACCAATATGATGATTAGTCCTTCAATAATACCCAGTGAGGGATTTTTGGTCATACGTATTTCCAGTAGGAAGGCGAAACATGTCAGGCATGAAAGCTCCCTCATTCTTCTGTAAATTCCACCCTGACATCAACTATAGTACTTATTGCTTTTTTCCCAATAATCGCATATTTCCTTGAAACATATAACAGGCGGAAACTACATATAAAGATACAATATATAGTTTCTTAGTGCAGTGGTAAAGGTTACTTCTACAAAGGTCTCTGCGAACACGCTATAATAAAATTAAGTGGTTTTCAATTTAACTTCGGCTCAAGCAGGGAAAGGGTAGGGAAGATATTGAACGAAGTTCGCCAGAGCCCAGTTTCAAGGTAGCCTACCATCTAAGGATTTGTCTTGAAAAGAAGTCAAGATGGGTGGCTGCTGGGTTCTTCCCCAGGAGCTACAGATTCCTCTACCAGCCACCCATTCAACAAAAGAAGTGGCTGCTCGGTTGAGTGGATTCGACCTTGAGCCTGATTAGGTGCTTATACGATCCTCTCAATACTACCTTCACAGTATTCTAATTAGATTTTAGCTTGTTATTTCTATAATAAATAAATTGTACGCTCTCTCACTATGTTGGAGATGAAAAATAAAAATATCTAATATGAGTTTGAAGCTGGTATCTCGTCAATATATGTATGTAGAAAAGGCAGAACGACAGAAAAGAGGGCGGGGATGCAGTTATATCATTCCTAATATACGTTGCTCAGCTGTTTATTGCGTCTGTGGCAAATATGAAGTAGACACAGAGGCGGCGATTAGCGCTCTGAAGTGGGGGGCAGGTTACGTATTGAATATTTTAAAACAATTTTGAAGATTTCATGGACATTATAATAGAGTTTTCAAAAGTGGGATTGCATAAATCGCAGGATACTCTTGTACACCATTTATAACAAATAGGGCCCGCATAATTATTTAATTATATTTTCTTCAAAATGATGAAATATATTTACATGTATATTTGTGGGCAAACTGAGTAATTGTGATCAATTAGAAATCTGTGTACATATTCTTAGATATGTTTACATATTTTGGTACATTTATACTTAAATACATATTTTAATGAGCTCCTGCGTAGCCTAGTCGGGTTCGATTCCCGGTGGGGGCTAAAAAATTTCGGTGTTGACCCAGCATCGTGAAGACAATTGGGGAGCTGCTGTGAATAAAATAGTTTCAATCACAGTGAGAACTTCGGCTCTCCTCTCCCAACCCGTCTGGTCAGCGTGGGAGCAGTAGACCAACTCCTCCCTTCGGGGAGAGGCCTCATCCACTAGTAGATTGAATATGACTGTGATTTATTTTTGATTTACATATTTTAATGTATTTTCTCCTACATACAAATTTTATTAATTATTTAATTGTTCAATGATTTTTGCGTAACTATATTAATTTTAAAGTACAACTGACTATTTTTTTAAAATCATAATTTGTTATATTTTCGACGTTTAAGCTTCAGATACTTTCCACATTTCTATGTAATTTTAGGTTACAAATCAATTCTCGCCATTACGTTTTTAAGACTAATTTGTTTATGGAAATTCAAATTTGGCAAGATAGCATCAAGTGATGCAGAAGTTATTTGCTTGATACAACTGTTCTCACTGACAATCGACTGTTTTTCATTGGTTTTCCTCAGACACATCAGGCAAAAATCCTTCCCAGTGGTTGTTAACATGCAATGTAAAATGGCAGAATATGGGATGCATCTGGAAATTGTCAAATGAATAAAGTTATATGCTTGTAAGTAGAAGTATGTAACAGTTCATTCTTATATCAAATTTTCATGTAAGCTGTATGTATAAACTATAAAGCATTATTTGCAATATGTTCCAAAACTACCGATTTCATATATTCTCGGTTTTTTCACCGAAGAGTAAATGAATATAAACAAATCGCACCATCTTTTTATACCCCCAACTGGATATTTGGATGTAGATTATGTAATTTTTTGTCAATTTTAAACATAATTATGTTTGAAATTTTAACAACATAGTTTTACATTTTTAAACTAACACATAAATGCAGTTTTTAATCATTTAAGCAGATAAATAGCCGGGCCTTAATTTATCAAATTATATTTCTTTTATTATTCTGTGTTATTGTCAAGTCAACAAACTTAACTGAAAGTAACTAACGACTAAACCTCCATGTAAGAGAAACACGATTGTCAGAAGAAATAAATACAAGTATACATGGACGGTTGCTTATAAAGATATGGTTAACTTGTGTATGCAAAAATATTTAATATAATTCAAAATAATTAAATAAATGGACAGGATAATGTTAATATAGAATCCCACTGAAGACGATACTTGCCAATATGCTCCTTTACACAAATGGTCTGCCTGTATATGGTAACGGGTTGAAAAATGACAACGATAAGTCAGTCACTAGAGCTATCGGAAACAGAACCGGGCCACCCAGTTGCATGCCAGGTGACCGATGTTCTATCATTGAACTATCGACAACCGACTGCTCTGCATATTTGATATTCCCCGACCTGAGTTGAACCATTCAATCACTGCTGATATACACTGCTAAGGCACTTAACTCCATGCGAAGATTTTAATTCAGACATCTTTATGAAATTCCAGAATATATAGTTCTAGAATTACGGTTCAATAGCATATCACTGCTGGCATGCAACATCCAACTGAAGGTTCTGGCTTCGAATCCCGGTCGCTGCACTTACCTACTTTTCTTTCTGCATTTTTCCTAACCAGTAGTTTTTTTTTTTATAAAATATGTATGGAATTAGCATGCGAATACTGAACTTATAGCATGCTTTGTACGCCAGACAAATACAAGGTTTTCCCCAGTCACATCAGGCAAATATTGGAATTGTAACTTTCAGGGTAGGGCTTGTAGACTCCTCACCACATTCTTTACCCTACCATATCCCAGATTGAGCCAAAGATGCCTAAAGGTCATAAATAGCCATTCACGTTCAACAAATGGCCTGAAACAAATATCAACTTTCTGAGCTACGAACTGTACTTTGAGATAGTTCTTAATTTATAGAATAATGCAACTACTGGAACTAAAGAAGCATGAAAAGATTAATGTATAACATTTCATAATAATCGAGAAAATAAGAGGTGCTAATGACAGAGACGCTTACTAAAAGGTAGCTTTTGGTAGTATGGTCAGTGGGCGACAAATTAGGAAGGTGATTCTCTCTATTCTTTTTAAGCTTTTCAGTACGTAATTTCTGTATCCTATTTCCACTATTCAAATGTTCGAGAAAAAGTGGGAGGCAACTGCCCCCCCCCCCCTTATAGCCGCCAATGAGTAAACAAACATATGTGGTGTGCCTCTCGCTAATATACATTCAACACATACACACACGTCTCTCTTTGGAGAATTGGTAACGTGACGATAAATCCCCTGCGAAGTGGACGGTAAGATTTGGCAACACAGTACAGTCAACCCTCCGTGGTCATTGTATCATCAGATGTTTTCGCTCCTTGCGGTGCTATGATTTTCTTCTCGTTCTCAGGAATACTGTTCGCGCGACTGTAGCAGACGAAATATACGATACCGATATCCATCCGCCCAGAGCACTGTTGACGTCTTTTCAAGTGCGGCCGCCAGATGGCAATACAGCACAAGTTAATTAAGAAAAGGTGATATTAGTTTGGAATTACCGTAATTACAGACGCAAAAGGACGCCTACAACGAAAATAGAATTACGGTCTTTGTTGTGAAAGTATGTTCTACTCATATTAAATTTTAATTTCCCTGCATTTGGTACGTGAATCGTGTCAGAGCTTACAAAAGACTGGAATGATCAAGATTACATTTTACAATAATATTTTGCAGTTCTAAAAAAATAATTTTAAAGTAATATCATAATTGAAACACATGACGAGTCAAAATGATACTGAAGATGAATTGGTGAAAGTTAACGTAAATATTCCACTCCCACGAAAAATAAAACCAGTAAAAGATTCCCATATAAATACATGGGAAAAGAATTCAAGATGGCGCCAGTGGTCTACACCCTTAACAATTCCTCAAATCTATCAAGGAAAACTATAGCACTACCGTTTGGGGTTCTGTATAGAGATACAATAATTAGCTTGAGGCTATTAATAACAATACATGTGGCTTCAAAATCAAGCTCAGTATATAGATGTTCAAAATTTAGCTTATTAGCTCTCATAGAAGGCGAGATTTGAATTTTTCAAAATAAAAAACAAACTTCGAGAACTACCTCAGCCCGTAGGCCTACCGAAAGGGATTTCTTTTATTTTGCCTTGTGGAAAATAATTTTCCATTTTTTCTCGAAAATTTCAGGTTTTTATCCCGGCTTTTAGAGGACTACCCAATAGGTCTATATAGAAAACTTTACTACATATTCTAATGTATATACTTATTTGGGTCTGGCCGCACAAAAGGGAATATATCCAGGGTACCAGATGTACTCCTTTGTCGATCTAGTTCTCTTGTCATCCTTTCTTTTCTAAATAACTTGAAATGTCCTCCATTTTCTAGGGACAGGATTAGAAGTTCCGAATTGGACATACTCGTACTTCTGGTCTGAGTTCCAAATTCTTTGAAGTCCGCAAAGTTTGATAAAATGTTCGCTACCGAAATACCAAGCAATGGTTCACCATTTGATAACCACTTTCCAGTTTCATTACATTTTATTTCTGGAAAATACAACCAAAAATTTAAACCTTGTGTAACAGGCTGTAAAAACTGATATATAAAATTACGAAATTCAGCGTTTATCGGATTTTAAATGAAAAGAACCCATAGTTGTCTAAAAATCTTAAGTTATTTGTTCTCCATTGGAAGAAAAATCCACACTGTCCACCAATTTTTAACATTATTGTACTCCACCGGTAAAAAAAAAAATGGTCCAGTAACTTAAAGTGATTTAGTGATTTAAAGCCCGGAAAAAAAAGATTTTTCTTTTCACGAAGACAAAAAAATTGTTTTATTGAAGAAATATATATGTATATATCCACTACTTAGCACGCATTATGTATTTTCTGATGAGTTTCAGTAAAATTAAATGTTCTTACGTTAAATAATATACAACATGTTTTCTACGTACCGGTAGGTCTACAACGAGTGCAATATATCTTGTCGCCACCCTTGTACACGAAAGAAAAGTTCGGTCTAGTTACGGCACGTAGGCATTTTGGGCTGAGATCGAGGACACTTAAATAATGCTACAAAACTTTATCAGAAGCAATCCCAACAAAGATTTTGTCTAAATGTATAATTTTTAACAGCAACTAATATTTTAACTACCGGTAATTGATTGCTCATGAAATAATTACATGGACCCCATAATACTGAAGCAAAACGTATTTTGTTTAAAAGACACAGTTTTCTATTTTCGGGGTTTTGTTTTTAAATGCATCTATCAAAACTAGTAATTTCTCATGAAAGCAAGATAACACTAGCCGTAAAGAATTATTTTTAAGTTTATATCACTTTAATTTAGTCTTTGTTTTGTTACTTAGGTACGCGCCTTCGATCAATAAAATAGCCTTATTTTCTTTCACTGAAGAGTGAAGACACGAAACTAAACAAATTGAAAAATAAATACTTATTCAGTCTTATCCGCTCACGAGCCATTAAATGACACATGTACGGTTGACATAACTGAACGAAAAGGTAATTTGCAAGCTCAAATAAATAACTCATGCAAATTACTATTCTACTAACCAGCAACGAAGAAAAGTGTGTAAATTGACAAGAACAATTATAAATAAGCAATTTTGATACTCCGGGATTCCCCAAAGAATCAGCACTGTGCTTCAGCAACCACAACAACTAGTGACGTGTAAACCAAGATTCTTGGCGGTTTTGTGTAAACCAAGATTCTTGGCGTTTTTTTTTTTTTCGGGAGGCGGAGGGCCAGGGTAATAATGTAGAAAAGTCTAGAATTTGGTTTTATCTTTTAAAATATACGAAGGCAAAGTATTTTCACGAGTTTTTTTTATTATTATTATTAAAAGCAACTTCAGTTTCTTTATTATATTGTAAATCTAGTTACAAGTAAACTCTGTTTACCGTAAAAACGTTCATTCTACTAAATCTCTGAGAGAAGACTACAAGAGTATTTTGTTTTAGTCATTGTAAGAAACATCTGCCTTGTAGTTCCTCATGTACATGCCTAATTGCAAATAAAATATGTTAATAAGCGGATCTTTCACAGTAACTTTATGAAAAATTGTCCCAAAAGCGCCTATCAGTTGCAGTTTAATAACTTTTCTATCCATTTACATGGTCATCAGGGCCTTAATCATAGTCCTTTGTACTTTACATATGCATTACCAGGTAGCTTTAAGAACCATTAAGATCCATAGGAGCATGTAAAATACAATAACGCCTATTAGATCATGCTAAATAAACTGTGTCACCCTGTTTTTAAGAAAACGCAAAAATTCACCGGAAATACAGAAAAAAAAAGAGTTAATTTGTTAATTTTCCAACTTTGAAAAAAAAAACGGTTCTGTTGCCAATACTGGGAATTTAACATTATCTGATTATTAATAAATAGTTAAAATGTTAGCTTTTGCACACAAATATACATTTGCAATAATAAAATCTGTATTTGGACTCGCTAAAACAATATTGCGTTCGCTAAATGTGTATTTAAATCTATTTATTCCATATGTTGCAACTTGCAATGCGTTGCGAAGGGGCAATCTAATGCAACGGAAATCACTTGACGTTAACGAGCGACGTGAACTAGGGCACCGACCACGCCCTCTTCACGAAAATTACCGAAGCTTGCCGAGTGAGTAGTCGTCGAAGCAAAGGAGAGGCAGGGGGGAGAGCGCAAACCCTCCTTGCGTCGGAGTGGAATTTTTAAAAAATGTTATTTAAATGAAACAGAATCCTATATCCTATGATATTTAATTATACAGTATTTTGATAATACATTTGAAATGAACCAAGACTGAATACCACCGGCATTTTTTAACCTCTTAGGCATGAAGAAACTGCTGTCTGCGTTTTTATTTTTCTGGGTTAACTGCTTGGCGGGCTGAGGGCTCCTTTTCCTATATTCTAGCGGGAGAACAGTCATTCGTTGGTTGTTTGTTTTATGTTTTAGTGGAGTTTTATTAACTGTTCGTATTTAGTAGAGCCGTGTTTTTGTGTTCGTATTTATAGTGGGTTGATGTATGAGTAAAGTCGATCCAAATGAACGAAATTAAACAGCATGTATGTTCAGAGTGTGGTAAGAACTATGACCATAACAAATCACTTAGGCGTCGTTTCGAAAGCACATCCGAATAAATTAAACGAAATCGCGCCTCCTTTAAAGATCCAGAAATCATTTGCTTATCGATGCCCAAATTGGGATAAACAATTCAATCACCTTGAAAATTTCACATATCACGAACGCAAGTTTCATGCAGAACAACCAATTAAGAAAAATCACCTTAAATGTGTTCTATGCACTTTTGAAACGGACGGGGGAAAAATTGCACGAATATTTTGTGTTACTGATATAATTCATCCACTGTAGTTTGAAGCCCAGTACCCCGGAGCCATCACAGTCCGTGGATACAGTTTGGGTTTTTATTTTTACGGTAGGGCATCCTTAGAGGGTATATATGCCCATTTTTCATCCAATTTGTGAGGCATCTTTTTATTAAAGAAACTCTTTACAACTGCTGGGGTTCTTAAGTTTTCGGAATTATTTTTTTGTATGTTTAACACGTTGGTACTGGGTTCAGGATCCAAATGTGCCGTGTTCACAGGTTGGTTTGGTTAAGGGTGGTTTTTATTTTAGTTAAGACTACTCGGTCTTTGTGTTTGAGAATTATTGTGTTATTAGAATGTATTTTAATCAGTATTGTGTTGTTTTTGTGTTTAAATATGCAGTTTACATCTTGTTTGATCCGTTCAATTGTTATTAATATTCTGGGTGGGTGCGTGAGCTTCTAAGGATGGAGCCTACAATTTTTTGGTAAGGCATATTCTAAACCGGTCTTTCAGTGGGTCTGGCGGGAATCAAACCCGTAACCACCTGTATAAAGTGTGAGCGTGCTAACCTCTTGGCTCCTATTCCGGTATGTAAAACGTGTTCGGGAAGTTTTTGATTTGTTCCAGTTTGGGTCTATATCCAGCCTCCTTTTCAGGAACCAGACCGGGCTGGAATTGAACCTGTGGCCATGCATATAAGAGGAGAGTGCACTAACCACTATGCCTGCCCAAAGCCTTCTTTAGGATGATTTCCAATTACTCGTTCAAATAAGGTGTGTGTGTGATTGTGTTTTTCTTTATATCTATATGACAAGTAAGTACACACGCCAGAAACAAATTATCTCATGTGCATGTAAGAGTATGCATACCTGTGTGGTCATAAATGTTATATGATAACATTTGTTGTTTATTTTCTTTACTTGCCTTGTTTTTTTTTTAAAAAAAATGTGTGAAATTGGTGGTCGGCTCTTTCTGTTCTTCTTTTTTTCTTTTCAAAGATAGTTTTCTTATTAGCAAAAACCTTTGCTGTGTGCGTGGTATATTTCATTTTTGGCCGTGGTCTAGTGGCCTACATATCAGAGAGAGTGTATAATTAGTGCTAGCCGTGCACTGGCAGGTTTGTGCCTGTAATTGCTATTGATTTTCGTCCTGGAGAACCTTGTGAGTTGGTTTAGCTCAATTGTCGTTTCCATTAATATTTTGGAAAGGCTTCTCGTTTGGTACCTTTGTGGTTAGTGTCCGTGGTCTCGTTGGCAAGATTGCTAGTAATTAGTTGCCTTGTTTTAGTAATTCGTGCGTTGTTTAGAGCCTGTAGGGCTCGTGGTAGTTGTGCTGTGGGTGTTTGTTTCATTTGTTTAATTCATTCGTTCCCATAAAGCTTCCAAATTACTTTCGAAATCCACGACAGCGAAGAGAAACAGAGAAAACTCTTTTCGACCAAGAAAAAGAAAGTTACGCATAAGCAACGAATTACAAAACCAAGTTCAAGTGAAGTACTGGATATTGCAGTATCCTTACTGTTACACCATGAGTGAACCGAGGAAGAGTACATTGCAATGTAATGCTATTTAGGTGCGTGTGTGTGTGTGTTTTGTTTGTTTGTTTTTTTTTTGCTTGAAACTTGTGTTTTAAAACTGAAGCCAGAAGGTGATGTATATACATTTTATGGAGTGTTTCCTTTGGAACTTGCGTTTTAAAACTTTTTTTTAAAATATGATGTTTTGTATAATTATATGGTGTTATGTATTCATCTGGAAACTCGTTAAAAAGAGAGAGAGAGAAAAAAAAAAAGTTCAGTTGAAATGTGATGTGTATATTTGGAGTATTTCGCATGATCGAACTTCACTACTTTTTTTTAACTCGCTTCCTCCCACTTATCTGTACCTCATCTGGGAATTCAACGCAGCCTACGTTATAACCTCAACACATGGATTCTTCGGTATAAATAAGGTGTTTTTCGTTACAAATAAATATAAATTTTAAAAATTTTGTTGTTTTTCCGTAAACATTTGCCGCATTAATTTGTTCCGTGGCCATCCTTCGGCATACAGACGACTACTCACTCGGCGAGCTTCGGTAATCTTCGTGAAGGGGGCGTGGTCGGTGCCCTAGTTCACGTCGCTGGTTAACGTCAAGTCGGAAATCCCATGTTTGATTTGATTTGATTTATTTTCATTCTGGTGAACAGATTCCATGCACAAGCATTCTGGTATACAATACGTCATTACAGATACACGTAATACAGATTGCACACACACACACACACGTCAATACATACATATAGAATATAAGAATTACCATTACAATGAACTTATACAATGTTACAATGAATACAATACAATATATAGGCTAAACAAGATAGAATTACAAAGAATAGAAAGAACGCAAATTATACAAAGAAAATAACTTACACTATGCTACCAAACAAGAATACAAACATATTTACAAAAATAATAAGATTATCAGAAAATGATTTATGTTGCAGTGAATGCACAAGGATAAATTAGCACAAAATATAAAGAATACAGAGTCAAATTAATAAGAAATTCAAACAATGGTAGAGTAAATACACAATATATATTTACATAGAATACAAAAAACACGTTTGATATTATGTACAACTCAATAGTTTTCAACTTATTCCTGACTGAAAATTCTTCCACACTATAAACACATTTTTCAATGAGCAGTTTTCTTAACAGTGTTTTTGTCTGTAGCATGCTTAATATTTACGGGTAGATCATTATAAAATTTAATGCCCATATATAGTGGGGATTTGGGGATCATTGTTCTTTTGTGATAGGGTAGGGACAGATCTTGATTGTGTCTTGTATAGTGTTCGTGTTTATTGTAGTTTTTCTTCAAATGATCAGTATTATTATATGTCAGAAGAAGTACTTCATATATATAAAGTGACGGAAAAGTTAATATATTTAATTCTCGAAATAGTCTTTTGCATGACGTACGTTTAGACATGCCAGTTATCGTTCTTATTGCTTGTCTTTGCAATAAAAAGGGTTTCTGTCTATTCGGAGAGTAACCCCAAAACGTCAGTCCGTATCTTAATTGTGATTCGAACATGGCGTGATACGTCGTTAATATAGTATTTCTCTTAACAATTGGTACTAATAATCTAATTAGGAAGATGGTTGAGGAGTGCTTTCCACATAACATATCAATATGCTCTTTTCATTTATACTCTTCATCAAGTATTACACCAAGAAAATTTGTAAATTGAGAACATTTAATTTCCTTATTTAATATGCTCAATTTCTGTGTAGCATTGATCTTTCGCAGTTTCTTATGGAAATAAATGTATTTCGTTTTTTCACTGTTCAATTTTAGTTTATTATGTTGTAACCAGTTTTCTAATTGAGATACTGTTTTGTCGATTTTTTGTTGATTTGCTATATCGGACTTGATTAGTACATTAATATCATCAGCATATGTTTCTTGCTCCATCTTAATAACATCGCTAATCGCAAACTTTTCTAATATATTCTACGAAAAGCTATGGATACGCATGTTTGATGAAAGTAAATACTTTCTCATGAATATGATAAACCCGTTCTAACTCTGAACAGTTACAGGGCGAAGTAGTGGTAGTATATGAAATAGCGATGTACAACCCGGGAAAACTCCGAAACTGGGGGGTTTTTGATAAAATTGCTTCGTTTTCCGTCAGGAAAAAACTTGTTGCATTGACGACTTTTTTGTTGTTCCTGTTATATCATCATGAATATACACTACTTAGCAGATATTTTTATGGTTTTCATGAATCTTAGTTCATAATTTAGCGAATGTAATGTATTTCAATGCTCTTACAACTTCTTAAAGATTCGTAAATTCATAACAATATTTTTTAGGACTCCCCTCTATGCTTCTTATATCCCTGAACTAGATTCTCAGTTGGCCACATGAGGTAGTGGAAATATACGTGAGTATATAACAAAGATCCGGCTTGCATTTCATTCTGCAATAGTAAAGTGATAGTAATTTATTTCACAATAGTAAATAGATATGAATGAATTTTATTTTCGTAAATACTGGGGAAATGAACAGACTGACAGAATACAGGGAATGAAAGGT
Source organism: Lepisma saccharinum (assembly GCA_022664845.1). NCBI lineage: Eukaryota > Metazoa > Arthropoda > Insecta > Zygentoma > Lepismatidae > Lepisma > Lepisma saccharinum. The sequence continues at coordinate 48,866 of JAGDQP010008884.1, read as the reverse complement.
AGTGTCATACATAAGATAATATATCCCTTGATCATAATAATCTAAATTAAATATTTCGAACAACAATCAATTATGTAATGAGCAATAGTGCAATATGTCTTCAAATTTAATCATAGTAATACATTCAAATTTTGAATAGCGTTTATAATATTCACAGTTGCATAAAGTAAGTTGCTTAACCACGACTCGTGTTTCTATAACATTCAGCACTTTGAAATCCATTTAAGGTGATATTTGTTTTATCCATACAAAAGAGCTCCAAAATTATTCAGAAAGTATTGTAATAAAATATGAAACTTATTTTTATGGAATTTTAAGTAATGTTATACAGTAATCTGTTAGTAGATTTCATATACTACCCCTACTTCTCACTGCAACTATTCAAGAGTTAAGTTTATTATCTTTATAAGAAAGTATTTTCATACATAAAGTACGCGTATTCTTGGCTTGTCTTAAAATTTATATTTTAAAACTTACGTTTAGCAATGTTATTGAGATGGAGCAAGAAACATAACTTATTTTCCGCTGCATTAGATTGTTCCCTCGCAATGCAATCTATGACATTGGATGAAAGCTGGAATCGATAGAAAACAAATATTCTAACTATTTGAATGATCAAAAAGTGTTAGATGCCCCAAAATCTAAAAAAAAAATGTGTTTCTTCCAAAGTAGCACGGAAAACTAAAAAAAAAAGTTATTTCCAGTTTTTTCCTCGCTCAATTTTTTCGGATATTTTGCATCACTGGTTATTACTTTCTAGTGCAAGAAAATATGTTTCGTTTTTAAATACAATGCTTTCTGAATATATTTGGAGCTCTTTTGTATGGAGAAATTACATAAGAATTTCACCTTAAATGGATTTCATGGAACTGGCTGGTATAGAAGCTCGAATCGTGGTTATACAACTTACGTTATGCTACTCTGAATACTTAAGTAATGATTTTTTATGGTAGAGAGTAGTAGAGAAGCAAAACGGAAAGATAGGGATGACGTGTCTATATGTATATTCAAGGTTTATACATAGAAAAAAATAGTAATGTTAGCAGTTCTATTTGACGAAGAATATTCATCAGTACAGTTAATCTGCCTCACTGAACACTGCTTGAAAGCTCAATATATAAATAAACTAAATTTCCGTAACTTTAATATCATATCAAGTTTTTCTAGATCAGTCATGGAGAGAGGAGGGGTGAGCATCTATTGTAGATTTGGTGTCCAAGGTACGGTCAATACAAGATTTCAGCACCTAAATATAGAAAAACACTTTGAATCGAGCATAATAGAATTAGTAAAATATAATATCATAATTGTCTGCGTCTATAGAACTCCGGACAGTGATTAAAAATTATTCTTAAAAAACTTGAAACAATACTAGACTACTACGAAAACAAAAATAAAACTTAGTAGTTATGGAGACATTAATATTGACTTTCTTAAAACTAATATAGACAACGAATTATTTACATTATTAAAGATCTATAATATGCGTCCATTAGTCAAAGTAGCCACTAGAGTGACACCAAACACAGAAAGTGCACTTAACCAAGTACTCGTAAATGCTAAAATATAAAATAACTGCATGATAAATCTGTTAAGTACTGGATTCTCTGATCACTTCGCCCAAACTGTCAAAGTACACAACTCAAACTCCAGCAAATAAAATCCCACAAACAAGTCATACCAGTGAAAGATAATATTTAGCAATAAAAATTGCGAACTTTTTACCAACCTTATTAGTAAGGAAACATGGGATCACCTGTATGAGGTAAATGATGGAAATGAGGGCAGGAATGCCTTCCTAGACATTTTTAAATATTATTTTAATCTAGCCTTCCCCGTAAAACAATGCAAGGTCCAGGTTTGTAAGCAAACCCTGGATTACTACAGGTATCAAACAATCAAGTAAAAAAATGAAAGTCTTACATCAGATTAAGAAATACGACAATACAGAAATATTCAACAGTTATTATAAAAAATATTAGCTCACATATAGGAAGCTACTCAAGGCAGCAAAGTGCATGCACAACGAACAAAAAATACGAAACTCAGAAAATAAGTAAAAAACCATGTGGAATATTGTAAGAAAAGAAATAAATGGGGATGTTATAAAGACAAACATTGAGCTTAAACACAATAATGAAGTAATGAGGTAACCCATTAAAATAGCGAACGTGGCGAATCTGTGGCGAACGTTTGTTACTGCGGCAATGAACTTGTGAGTTCCATAAGCCATAGAGTAAGTAATTGAGTATTTTTTTTAATAAGGAGTTGAGCAACCCTCAAGGGATCTTAGCAACTTTTGTGTTTACAATTTTTAAACTTTCCCTATAAGTTTAGGGAGAGTTTGCCAAGTTCCTGTGGGGTTGTTTATTTTTCTCCCAGGCTGTAATCGACTTAGTGTTCCCAGAGTTTTGCTGGGTTAGTTGCGCTTTTTTTTGAAGAAAGAAGTTGGTAATAGAGGACGACTGTAAAACTATTTGAAGTGTATACTTCAATGTTGTTTTCAAAGTATAGTTATAAGACATACATATCTATAATCTATATATGTAGTTTTTCATTTGTAACTAACTACAGCTGGCACTTTTACTTCATTGCGCAACAACAGGTTTCTATAAAATTTAGAATCTTAGATAACAATATTGTTGTTCAATTAATTAGATTTTATTTAATATTAATATCCAGGGAGCGTTCCCCCACTTCTCTAAAGCCAAATCAATCATTGCTTATTAATATTGCTAATCGTAAACTTTTCAAATATATATTTTACAAGCCAAGAACAGATGTGTTTTATGTAAGTAAATGCTTTCTTATAAATACGATAAACCCTTTCAAAATTTGAAGTTTCAGAGCGAAGTAGACGTAGTATATGAACGCCATTCCTACTAATAAATTATTATTTAATTTATTATATTACATGAAAAATAAGTTTCATATTTAAAAACAATACCTTCTGAACATTTTTGGAGAACTTTTCTATTACTATGAATAAATCTAAAGACATATATTGCTCTATTCATCATTATAAAATTAATAATTGTTTAAAATATTTAATTTAGAATATTCTGATCAAGGAATAAATTTTGTGAATGAAATTGCATTTTACTTACTGTATTCTGTAATTCTATTCATTTCCCCAGGATTCCAGAAAATAAAATTCATTTCTATCTATTTTCTATTGTAGAATAAATTACTATCTCTATATTTCTGTAGCGAAATGAAACCCGGATCTGTAATACGCTCACCTATATTTACACTAGCTCATATGGTCAACTCGAAATCCAGAGCAGAGAGGCAAAAAGCATTCAAATACATTACATTTGCTAAATTGTTAACTAAACTTGGAGAAAACCACGAAATATCTTCTAAGTAGTGGATATTTATATTGATCCAGCAAAAACAATCGTAAATAAAATTAGTTTTTTTTGCCTCATGGGAAAAGCAATTCTCTCCGGGCCTTTCCCCTAAAATTTCCTGTTCTTTTCTGGCCTGTACATCACTCCCTCAAATACTTCTCAAAGAACTTGAATAAATCTATAGACTACTACAAAAATACTACATGACTAGAACAACTTTTTGCTACTCTCTGTACTTTTTCTTCTAAATTATATGTTTCCTAATATATTGTTAACACTAATTTTGGATATATTGCTCAATTGATGATCAGATAAACAATAATTCATCCAAAATTTATTGGACAGTATTGTGATCAAGAAATATATTTTGTATAAGAAACAAATTTTATTTTCTGTATTTTGTCATTCTGTTCATAGTATCAATATTCCCAACAAGTAAAGTGCGTTATAAATTAATTCACTATATTATTCTGCAGTAAAAGACGATCCAATCATTAGCATATATTAAACTATATTTTCGTAAATTTCATGGTCAAATTCAGAAAGGTAAAAACCACGAGAGGTGAGACACAACAATCCTCGTTAAGAATTTGTGAATCTTTAAGAAGTAAAAGTTTTGAACAACGATATAGCCAGAAATATTTCCGCGGGGGCCTCACATTTGTATAGGAGCACCTCCACGAAGACTTCAAAGAGTATCACATACTTCGTATTCATCCAAATTGGTTCAACGTTATTTCAATCAACGATTAGAGCATAGTGCATCTGAAATCATCCAGTTTGGTTCTTTCACCCCTTATGTGTATTTATGATAAAATAATAGCTCATAACGCGTATTCTTTTATTTTTATATCCAGTTGATTAATTATGACATTTTTTCTAGTGCTGCGCATACGGAAAATTGTGTTAGCACATTTTTACGAAAAATATATCTTCTGACTTGTTTATTATAGGATATTCAAACCAAAACCATCCTTTCCTATAGAATCTGCTTCATAATTTTTAGTCCTCCGCATGGGAAACCAAAAACCGTAACACTGATATGCAATTTTTCAACTTTTTTCTGTTGTTTTGAAACAAAAAGGTGTATCCGAATCGATTTTGTCCACAGATTCCGAAAATGACCTTCAAAATGTCGTATCACGTCAGGTTTTTTCACAAATCACGAAAATGTCAAAATTGAAAAAAAAAACGTATTTTTGTCACTTTTAGACGCCGGCCAGGGAATTAACACCTAGATGTTGTCGTCCCTGGCGTCCCTCCTAAGACATGAACGATCCCTTGTTGGAAAGCTACTAGAACGGGGAATGCAACGAGGTATGTTTGATACCCCTGGTCCCCCATTCGGAAAAGAAGAAAATCAAAAAATGTGTTTAAAAAATGTAATTTCTTTGAAATTCCGGCCACGCTCTCAACACTGTTAGTAACCCTACGCTGGTAAACAAAAGTCATACGAGTGCCTCACATAGTCATACCAACCATATACAAAAATGACATGATCGACACCTTGTTGGAATTAATGTGTAAACACAAACATAAATATATCGCTGATTGTTACAACAATAGTACCGAATCTTATCACGGCTAGAGTTACCACATTCACAAAAGCGGAAAATGATAGATTGCACATTAGTATGACTCATCAACCCCAACGTCCCCGCTTTCAAGAAGGTCACACGTGGCACCACTCCGGCTAGAACGTGCACTTGTTAGTAGAAGCATTGAGTAAATATTTACTCAATGGTAGAAGGTAGGTTCTTTTGCCAGGTGCATTGCTGTACCTATGTGTCCGGTCCGTAGTGTGTGAATTTGTATGTGCAATGGCTTCACGTGGTTGCGTCCATCATCCAGACTTATTTTGCTATGTATGTGGCTGTTATACGACAGTAAAGCAAAGGCAAAAGATTACGCCTTTCGTAAGAAATGCCTATTTGCAATACTTCGGGGTGAAACTAGGCGATCAGGACAAAGTGTGGGCTCCTCATAAAGTGTGTCGTGCATGTGTGAAGGGGTTGAGGAATTGGAAAAGTGGGAAACGTGAATCAATGCCGTTTGGTGTACCCATGGTGTGGCGTGAACCACGAAATCACGGTGACGACTGCTACTTCTGCACAGTACAGATCGTGGGACATACCAAGACAAGCAAGGGTAACATTGTGTATCCGAATCTTGCATCTCCTATGAGACCAGTGCCCCATAGTGAATCCATACCTGTGCCATCCCCGTTCAACAACCGAGACAGGATCAGACAGTGATACACATGATGAGACGTACCAACCAGACAGTGTGGCTGAAACCAAAGTGCCCTTGCCCTTGACCCAGCATGAACTTAATGATTTGGTGCGTGATCTTAATTTACCTAAAGACGCAGCAGAATTGTTAGGATCGCGACTTCATGAAAAAATTTTATTGAGTACGAATACGAGATTTTTCTGGTACAGACACCGAGAGGCAGAATTAGCTCCGCTGTTTGCAGAGACATTCCGGCAGTCATGAAATTCTACAACATCACATACAATTCAGGAGAATAGAGGCTTTTCATAGATTCCAGCAAATCCAGCTTAAAAGGTGTTTTATTACACAACACTAACGCCCATCCGTCTATTCCAATAGCACATTCAGTGACTATGAAAGAGACATACGAAAACCTTCAATTTCTGCTGGTAAAGGTGCAGTACAAGCGTTATGAGTGGTCTGTGTGCGGGGATTTCGAAGTCATTGGAATATTGCTCGGCCAACAAGCAGGCTACACAAAATATCCTTGCTTTTTGTGTGAGTGGGACTCCAGAGCAAGAACTGAACATTGGGTTCGGAAGCAGTGGCCAGTCAGAAGTAGCTTCATACCTGGCAAAAAGAACACTGTTTCACTTCCATTGGTTAATCCCTCGAAAATACTGTTGCCACCGTTACATATCAAACTAGGTTTAATGAAGCAATTCGTGACAGCTTTAAGAAGAGATAGTAAATGCTTTCAGTACCTTGCTGATAAATTTTCATCTATCACGTCAGAAAAAATCAAAGCTGGAATTTTCACAGGCCCACAAATCCGAGAATTGATGGCGGACAACACATTTGAGGCAAGTATGAGTGAGACCGAATTGCAAGCATGGACTGCGTTCACAAATGTGGTATAAAACTTTTTGGGGAACAAGAAGGCTGCAAATTACAGCGTTTTAATCGACGAGATGTAGGAATCTTTTAAATTGCTTGGATGAACATGAACGTCAAAGTTCACTTTCTTCATGCTCATCTCAATTACTTTCCTGACAATCTTGGTGATTTTACGGAAGAACATGGCGAGCGATTCCATCAGGACATTAAAGTGATGGAAAAGAGATACCAAGGAAGGTGGACTGTCCATATGATGATGGCCGACTATTGCTGGATGTTAAAAAGAGACTGTACGGAAGAACACCAACGAAAATCCAAAAAGAGGAAGTTTCAAGGAGAACCCACTGATGAATGTTAGGTATGTATGTTTTATACTATGCATTTATCTTCTCATTATTCTCTTTTTCTCCTCTTTCATCTTACCGTTTTTCTATAAGTGCGAAGCATACCTCGTTGCTTTCCCAACAAGGGGTTGTTCATGTGTCTGTGCCAATTTGGGGTGGGAGTGCCAGGGTTGACAACGTGAATGTTTACGAAGCAAAATATAAATTTTATACTGGGTGGTTGCACTTTGCATTTTTTTTTTTTCTCGCATTCTATTGCAGCTACGGCTTTCATTTTTGTATATGGTTGGTATGACTATGTGAGGCACTCGTATGACTCTTTTTACCAGCGTGGGATTACTAACAGTGTTGCCAGCGTGGCCGTAATCTCGAAGAAATGACATATTTTTTACAAATTTTTCGATTCCTTCTTCTTCTTCTTCTTCTTCTTCTTCTCCGAATGGGAGGCCAGGGGTACCAAACATACCTCGTTGCATTCCCCGTTCTAGTAGCTTTCCAACAAAAGATCGTTCACGATTCTGAAAGAATTAGGAGGGGGCCAGGGATGACAACGTCAAGGTGTAAATTCCCTGGCCGGCGTCTAAGGGTGAAAAACAGACGCTTTTTTCAATTTTGACATTTTCGTGATTTGTGGAAAAACCTGACGCGATACGACATTTTGAAGGTCATTTTCGAAATCTGTGGACAAAATCCATTCAGATACACCTCTTCACCTGAAAACAACAAAACCTTGCGTATCAGTGATAATCTAACTTGTCAAAATGGCATCCAAACGTTATTGTTGAAATAGAAACAATTGTAGTTTTCAGGGCGCTTTTTCGCCGGAATCGATCCAATATTATAGTTGATTGCTTATACACTATTACATTGAATTCGTAACTTCAAATGCAGTCAAACGTCTTGGACTTATCTACAGATTTACAAGCATAAAAGCTTCCAAAGCTCTTCAGTCATATGTTCACACTTGCGTATTTCATACTATTGAATACGGTTTACCTATCTATGTCGATAGCTTGTGAAACCAACCCACCTAAATTGTACAAAGTCTAAAATTTCTGTATTCGCTTGTACAACACAGGATACCCAACTTCCAACATGAATCTAACGTAGACATTTTAAGTGCTCCTGACTTGAAAACATAGACAAACGAAGAAATCTAAATGAATTAAAATTTCGTTAGATTGGAATGCAAGGCACGTTCAGGACCAACGACCTTCTCCCGCTTTTTAACCTAAGCGTACCCAGACAAAGTGTCTGTTCACAACACCATTTCTACTTTTCGAATCCGAGATTGAGTTTGGTTCTGCGATTTCTTCTATACTGGTAGACAAGTTTTTACAATACTATTCCTTTGCCACCACGTTTTTGCCTCAGTAAAAGAATTTCTAAAGCATTCTTATAAGAATCTAGAATTAAAGAGAAAGGTATTTCATTTATTACTGTATAATTGTTTTGTTTTTGTTATTGTTGTTATTATTGTTATATCACATTGTTACAGGAACTGTGTAAAATCGCGTTTGCTGTATCCATGCTAACTCCTACTAAATCAATAAATAAAGATATCAAAGTATGTTGAAGGTTGAATTTGAATTTTATTTATGGCCTTTAGTTATTTAAGTCTCAGGCCGAGATAAAGGAGGGGAAAGTATTCGGAAAGGTGTCGGCCAGGGACTATGTTGAAAGTGCCGTTCCGGCATTTGCTTGTTGTGACTGAGGAAAAACCCAGGAAAAATCTATCAGGATGGTCGGCCGCTGTGATCGAACCCACGACCTTCCGAATGCTACGCCAACGCTCTGACACTGAGCTACGGCGGATCGTTATATACTGAAGGTATAAGGAATATTCAGGCTCATATATTTTCCTTCATATTTTATGTTTTTTTGAAAATCCAAAAATTCGTATTTTTTGCATATTGAAGGCCGAATATCTCTGGTGGTACAAAATATAAAAGTCTAATTGTTCACAGGTTATACAGTTTTCAGGAGAAACTACGGTAAAAATTTCAACTTTTATATCTGAGCTTGAAAGGGCTTACAGATTTACAAGTTGGAGATTATTTATGCTCGTGTGTGCTGTAAAAACTCGTATGAAGAATGGATCTGTAAAGAAATATTGTTTATTACTATCAGTATCGTGATTCTACTATTGTAATCATAATTGAAATGCTTAGCTAATAACAAATGTAGACAATAAGCGCCTCACACATATATAGAAGGCAAAGGAGTGGTTGCATAATGGCATGAAAAAGAATGCGAGCAGCCATGTTACCAACTGATCTGGATGAATATAAAATAAGATCTCTTACAAGGATTTTTCAGAATATACTTTACGTATTCATATCTTTCTTAGGCACTCTGATGGTAATATATTTACCAAAGGCAGAAAACAACCCAGTTTGTTGTTCATTTTCCGAAAAAGGGGTCAATTTTGAATATCATTGTTTCACTGTGTAACCATTTGTAACCATTTCTGTCCTAATACCCTTATGAAGGTCGAAGTATTAGAAACAGCGAATACTTAATCCTAATCCGATGAGTATTAAAGTGAAATCCAACAACGTTCCTTCATTGACAGACTGCCATTTTGATGATCCTATAGCTAGAATACGTAAAGTCCGCCGAGGAGGATGGATGCGTGCTGTTAGCTCTCCGCTTTGACTCCGTGAATCGCTCTGCTGGCCCACAACTTTTACTGCAAATCGTTGCCTTCTCTCCGGCCAGTACTTTCAATCTACTGAAATCAGGATTTCATCTTCTGTACTAGACAAACTGTGTGACTACAATGACTAAGCATTCAGTTGCAAAAATCTCGAACCGAGTTGATGAGCTTGGTAAATCAATGGACGATTTCGAACAACGTCTCGACAAAATTCTGTCTACCCACAAGCAGGAAGCCAGTGTTTCACCTCTCTCAGTTGTGTTGGAGGAGCTTCAAACTGACTTCTCTTCGTTCAAGAAAGAAGCAAGCGAGTCGTTATCGTCCCTCAAAAAGGAAATTGACGAGCTTAAGGGTCAAGTGTTCGACACTTCTATGCAAATAGATGAACTAAACCAATACTCAAGACGCAACTGCATCCTCATTCATGGAATAAGCCAGACTCCGAATGAAGATGTAGACAGCATAGCTCTTAAGATTTTCAATGATAATCTTAAACTGCAGGACATCGGTCTTAGTCATTTAGACCGATGCCACCGAATCGGATCTCCGAAACGCTCAACGGACATCGTTAGACAGGGAAAGCTTCCGATAATTGTGAAATTCACCAGTTATCGCATTAGAAGTCAAGCATGGAAAGCCAAGAGACTCTTGAAGAACTCTGGTATTCTGATAACCGAATCATTGACTCCGTACAGACAGAAGCTTCTCAGGTCTGCTAAAGATCGATTTGGCAGCCGATCTGCATATAGTCAAGATGGTAGAGTTATATTGTGGCACAATAACCGCTGCATTACTGTGACGTCAGAAGAAGATCTCCGCAGCATCACCTGAATCACGGACCAGTGCGTGAGCTTAACAGAATGATAGTGCTATATTATGTTGGGCTTCTTTGTGTTCTTTTTAAGAAGTGTGTTTGTTCTGTATCGTGTGTGTTTTCCCTTAAGATTATATGTTAGTGTTGTGTTGTGTGTGTGGAGATATGTATATTATATGATTGACGACATTATATATGGTGACAGCATAAGAATTTTTATCTTTGGATGCAAGAGTGGCAACAAACAGCCATCAGTTATTTACTACGTAACACAATGTTACATTGATTGTCATATGTTATGCGCTTGCACTTATGTTATTATTTATTCAATCTATCTCGTGTGTGTGTGTGTGTGTATGTGTGTGCGCGCGTTTTTTGGCAGTATCTCTATTTGAAATTTGTGCAATCACTAGTAAGTAAGTACTGTACCAGTGCGAAAGCAATATGGAGCCAGCCTGCATGAGCATAATTTTCTCTGTCTACTACACAGGTATAGTAAATACGCTATTACAAAAGTAAGGTTTCATAATACGGTAAACATAGTTGCTTGTTTCTCCAAGGTGGTAACCATGGCAGTCGTAAAAAAGAGACTTGAAAGATCCGTTAACTTTTCCCTCCTCCATCTAGCACCTCTAAACAACCCCCTACTGGTTGCTTGCCACCTACCATCACTCTCTCTCCCTGTGCTCTCTCCCCTTCATAACCACTGCATTCTTGTACAGTGTGCGGCCTTCATCAATAGTGTCCAAATATCCTGTCTACTCGAACTTAGCACAAACCTGTTGTGGGAGGACGAGAAGTAGTTTCCTTCTTTGTGTATGAATGTAAAGAATCTTTTACCACCCTCGGTGTCTGGTGTTGCTTTATCCCTCTCGTCCCCCACTGACAATGGGTTCAACCTCCTCTGTTTCTTTTTTCTTTCCTGTTTTCTGACGAATATGTTAGACTCTATTGACGCAAACATTTCTGTTGTATTTACGAAATTTTGTAATATATTCTCTGCATTCGAGGAGATAGAGGTAGAGGGACCAAATATTTCTCGCCATTTAGAGACTGTTACTTTGTTGCAAAGTGAATTTAATGAAATTTCCAGACACGGCTTTAATGCGATACACATAAATGCGCAAAGTTTACTAAAACATTTTGTGGAATTTGAAATCCTTTTTAATTCAATTGATAATATACATGCAGTAGCAGTTAGCGAAACTTGGACGAAGCCTAGTATTAAAAATGATCTTTTACGTTTGCATAATTTTAAATTTTATCGCAATGACCGGGTGGGGTAGGAATTTATCTACGTAATGATCTAAATGCAAAAATTCTAGCTCAATCACCCAGTGCATATCAATTTCGTACCGAATATATCATCTTGGAAATTAAAGTGGAGAATAAGAAAATCCTACTGGCAGCAGCATATCGACCACCACGAGCTGATTTCAGGAATTTTGAAGAATAAATAAGTAAACTTCTCCCATTCTACGAGCATTGCCTCATTCTCGGGGATCTAAATTTCGATCTTTTTTCCTCCAAGGCAGAAGTGTCAAAATTCAAGGATACTATATCATCATTAAATCATTCTGCCTGCCCTCTTCAACCTACTTGCCATGCAGCCACATGTGGCAGTCTTCTCGATCTAATTACAAACATGGGCAGAGTTCTTAATTTGGTCAGTTTGCGGTTCCTGGGATTTCCAGACACGATCTTATATTCGTAAAATATACGATAAAATTACCCAAGTTTAAACCGAAAATTATATCGTATAGAGAACTGAACAAGATTGATAATGATGCTCTGTTGGCGGATGCTGCATCCTTACCATGACATTTAACAAATTTGTTCCCGTCAGTCGATGATCAACTTTCCTATCTTAACTCGCTAATTCTTCAGCTTTATAACGTTCATGCTCCCATAAAAAGAAAACGTGTCTCTCGCCCTCCTTACCCCGTGGATTACAGATGAACTACTGAACTTAATGGCTAGTCGCGATGGAGCTTATAGAAAATATCGAAGAGATCTTAAAATCAACCCCTCTACTACCCAGGTAAGTTTTGAAACCTATAGAGTGCTTCGAAACCGCTGCACCCAAACCGTACGCAAAGCTAAGCTAAAATTTGCATATGACATCATCAACAGAGAAAATCAGAATCAAATGTGGCATAAATTAAAAGTTTTAGGTATCAGAGGTAAAAAACATTCTGTAGATGATACAGTTATGCACATTGCACCTGACTCACTAAATGAGCGTTTTTGTGACACATACCCACCGATCACGCAGAGTAACTGGCTGCCTAACAAAAAATTAATGTGCCCCCAAAACCACACTTCTTTCTCTCTGCCAAAACCACAGACAGTTGAAAAAGTAATCAACAGAATAAAATCCAAAGCGACAGGGGCAGATGAAATCTCTCTAGAATTAATTTAAAAAATATTGCCTTTTGTACTTGTTTCCATTACCAACTTATTTAACCTGTCGATTACCACCAGCACTTTTCCTACCTTATGGAAAATTGCAAGAGTTCTTCCCCTAGATAAGACAAAAGTTATCACCAGTGCCGACGACCTCCGACCTATTAGCATTTTACCGTCTCTTTCCAAAGCCCTAGAAAATGTCGTAAGTGATCATATTAATTCTTACTTACAAACACATAGCCTTCTTGACCCCTTTCAATCAGGTTTCCAGAAAGGTCGTAGTACCGCCACTGCTTTAGCTCATATCACAGATGACATTCGTTATGCTCTTGACAATAGGAACATAACAATTCTTACACTTCTTGATTTCAGTAAAGCTTTTCAATCTATAAATCACAACATTCTGATACGCAAATTATCGACGTTTTACAACTTTTCAGACTCTTCTGTAAATTGGATTCAAAGTTATTTAACTGGCCGCTCGCAGTATGTATCAGTTTCTGGTATTGACTCCTCTTTGAGAACTCTTCATCATGGAGTACCTCAAGGTAGTGTACTCGGTCCTCTTCTCTTCTGCTTGTACATCAATGATTTGTCATCTCTATTACAGCATTGTAAATACCATCTTTATGCCGACGACTTTCAAGTATATATAACTTGTTCTCCAAGTGAGCTACCACATAAATTGAATGAGGACTTACGAAGAATTGTTCAGTGGTCAAATGATAACGATCTGAAATTGAATCCATCTAAATCTCAATGTATACGTATAGCTTCTAAAGCAATTCTTTCATCTCTTAACTCTTCTTCCTCTTCCAACGTCTTTCTAGATGTAATAATAATTCCTTCCTCGCACACCGTAAAAAATTTAGGTCTTATTTGTAATGAACATCTAACTTGGACGGAATACGTTAGTACTGTCTCTAAACAGGCGTTTGCAACTTTACATTCTTTGAGCAGACTTAAAAAGTTTCTTCCCATCTCCCTTAAGAAAATGCTTGTTCAGGCCTTAGTAATGCCTCATGTGAATTATTGCAACGTAGTGCTTGCCAACCTGGATGATGTACACACGTACCGGCTACAGCGCATTCAAAATGCTTCAGTGCGTTTTATATTTAATCTTAAACATTATGATCATCTAACATCTTATTTCAATAGTCTGCAATGTTTAAAAGTCTCACAACGACTGGAGTGGCATTCTTTAGTGCTTCTATTTAAAATTCTACGCGATCGGCAACCTTCCTATCTTTTGCAACGTTTTAAGTTTCTAAGCGATCATCACAACCGTGACACTAGGTATCGCGCAAACCTATTACTTTCTATTGCTCACCATAACTCATGCTTTTATTCCAAGTCCTATACAGTTTCTGTATCCCGTAAGTGGAACGGACTGCCAATTTCCATCAGAGACTCAACTTCATTAATAAGTTTTAAATCTATGCTTTACAGCTAACTCTTAGAGCAACACAATTAAGATATGTTTGAATAGTATTCGCTCTAATCGTCAATTTATATCAAATAAATAGTAGTATCCCTTTAGCTGTCAATGTAAATTTAATTGTAAGTCGATAATGTTAGTTTATATAAATTCTCATGGTGCTCATGGCATTGCATTTATACCTATATTTTTCGTTTCCTCTCTTAGTTTTTGCTTTATTTTGTTTACATTTATGAATTTCGTTGTATTATAAATCTCTTCCATCTTATAGTAGTGTTTACCGAAACTGTTAATTACTTTCTTTTTGTATTCATGGTTCAGTGGTAGAAAAGGCCGTAAGGGCCTTAACTTCGCCATGTAAAACAAGACGTAAATAAATAAGTGGAAAACCACCACCATTGTGAACATCATAGAGGTACTTAACAAGGCACATTCTGTAAAGAAAATTTCTTACCCAAAGCCTGGTTCAGAAAAAGAAATTCTGACTGTGGCTATGAGATTGAAGTGTAAGATTTGAGAAATCACACTTAGTTCCACGATTGAAGTGATTATCAGCAATTTCACTAACAATGAGTTTCAGGGAAGCTATGAAAAAAAATGCAATATATTTAAAAAAAGGTTTCATGTTCATTAACATTCGCACTTTAAAATTATACCTTCGCACCGTACGATGAAAAAGGCAACGGAATATGATGTTTGTTCAGTCTTTAGCAGTTCATCGTTAACAACAATTAGAATCAGTTACTAAATGACGAATCACAACATACTGTACGGGAAAGAAGGGTAATGGTACGCGATCGGACAAGAGTACGTAGTGGCTTTTTTCGGCAGCTGGCAACACTTACAAAGAAACTTTGTAAACAGTGCAGCTGATATCGAGATAATGAATAGGCCAAATGATAAACCTTAGCATGCTTACCTTAACAACTACAATATTAGCCGTCATAATTTCGTGTTAGCCTCGTAATAAATATGGAAAATACCGTACTATACACGGTGGGGCCATAGTGTACAAAACAGTCGAAAAATAAAAAATACGAGACAGAGAGGTATGGAATGTTCCTGAACATGTTGTAGGCGAAGGAGAAAATGGAACGGACCATAGCACGTAGCTGGCGGCCAACTTGAAATCCGCCATCTTCGATTCAAGTTGAAAATTTTAAATAGGAATGGGTGTGGGTGACATATCAACTAACAGTAAAATTTCCTCGGGAATTCATACCTGTGGTGGTTCTTTGCTATCTCTAAAGGCTTATGAGATTTGTAATGGTTTTTCCTTTATTGTTTGTTTCAGGTTTTCTAATTGAAGATGGTCCTCACGAAAGCTAAACGCATAGAGATTGTTTTGATGTCGGGAGAACGAAGTGTGCGCCATCGCAGAAGATTTAAGCCATTACCATTCTGAAAAGAATATCTCACCCAACGAAGTTGCTACCGTCCTATCCTTCGACCAGACAGTTCACCAACCACCCGACACCATTTACATGTTTTATGGTTATTTACGTAAGCGATAGAAAATAATTTGTGAAACGTTGTATGACATAAATATGGTGATTATGTTATCAGGTGGTTAATAGGTAGATGGATTGGTAGGCGTGTCCCAGTTGGGTGGGCACGTCGATCCCCTAACAGGACTCCTTTAGATAATTCTTTGTGACGGTACTTGAAGGATAAGGCGTACAAATGTAACTTAACGGTGTTCCCTACCTGAATAAGGGAATCACTGACAGTGAGGTATGTGCATTGTGCATGTGTGTAATTATCACCTGACGAGCATTGTAGGCGCACGACGACGATTGCTAAGGTGCTCAATGAGAACAGCGTCCATGTGAAACATGTTCTGTGATGGTGATTGTGGTTTTTATGGTTTACAGCTGTTCTCCATATTAATGAATGTGTTTGTTATGGTGTTACAAGGTGTGTATGGCACGTAATCCTTTGTATAGAATAGCCCGCAGAGTTCAAAACCTACCATAATTTCGTTCATTACTGATACATATTTATAATTATCGTAAATTGCATTACACCATTCAATTTCTCGTTGCAAGGGGTTGTCATTTGATATAATACATGGATATGTTACCATTTGAAATTTTCAAGCTGAATCAAAGATGGCGGGTTACAAGGTGGACGCCGGCAACGTCGTATGGTCCGTTCCATTTACCCCTTCGCATGTAAGGGACATTTCATTCCTGTCTGTCTCCTATTTTCTTATTCGACTTTCTTTTACAATTTGGCCCCACCCAGTATAGTATTTTGCATATTTTTACGAGGCTAGCACAAAGTTGTGGCAGATTATATTGTAGCTGTTAAAGTACGCGTGCTAAGGCCTATCATTTGGCATATTCATAATCTCGATATGCGCTGAACAGTTCACCAAGTTCTCTTATGAGAGCACCACGAGTCGTAAAATCTTTGGTAAACTTGATTTTATATGGGTCTCGTTCCATCCCCAAACTCTAAAATGTGGAAATAAGAGGGTGATTTCTCGAGTTGTCTAGTAACGTCTGACTTCGGCCCGCCAAGATTCGCCAAACTACAGCCAGTTAAAATCCACAAATTTGTCATGCCCCTGCCGGCATTCGAACCCGGGACCTTCGAATCTTTGTCCTAACGCCTTAGACAGCACGGCTACCCGCTCGGCAGAAGCACCAGTCGTATATTCATTTGCACATTATGCTGTTGTGTTTTCTGTAGTTGTGTGGTCGTGGATCAATTTCATTGTAGTAAGAAGTAAATTTGTATAGTCAGGTAATATTTATGGAATTTTACAAAGTTATGACTAAACATTTTTGTAAGTGGTTACGTAGATGTGTTTATGGGAGAGCAAAGCGTCTTACAGTATTCGAACAATGGGATGGTTGAAATATATTTTAAGTTTTAGTGCTGGTGGAGAAGTCAAATTAAGCAAGATGATGGAGGACAAGAGTTCGCACGAACGTAGCCTTGGCCTTTGGGCCTGTAAAGTGAGCAACGATTGCTATTTTTTTGCTTTACACTATATTTTTCATTACTTTCTTATTGATTGTAATCGTGTAATTCAATTATATTCAAGACGAGGATTGAAAATAATTAAAATTATATTTTGTAAGAGATTTGAAAACTAATAAGTGCACTCCAAAGAAACAGTTGAAGGCTGTGAGTCTTAGTGTGATAAGCTGATCATATTTGACTTATTGAAACCGGAGCATTACTTACTCTGTGACATTCGTTGACATCAATCTCCCGAAAAAGGAAGCATACTTAATAATAATAATAATCAAACCAGTATTGGAGAACCAAGCATATTCGAGTCTCGCTGCCGGACATGTTTTATTTTATTTATCTCATGTCTCCAAGTGTTTCCATCGCTTTCACCAGGTAAATACAGCTCAACAAATTAACATTACAACAATAATTCTTGCTGACGCTGTGGAGAGGCGCTTGGACTGAATGGGGAATGAACTGTGAGGAATGTTACAATGAGGGCTGTTCGGAATATCAACATAACAGCGCCTTTATTTGGCTGTTGTTAAATGCGAACTATTACCCTCCAACAGTAATGCTCTTACCCGACTTTTCGAGCAAGCCTACGCAAGCAACCTTTTATGGCATTTCTTTCTGTTTCAGAAACGAGGTTCGTTTACGGATTTTTTCATTTTCATATAGTTAGAGGAAATTGTCGTGTACTCACAAGTTTTCATAAAAATTGAATGAAAAATAAAGGCTTGGTAAACAATAATAAATTAAATACGTACTGTTACCCTCCTTTCCCATATAATTTGGAATAATGATGTTGCTATATAGTAAAATTTTATACAAGAAAAATGAAAGGTATTTTGGCATCCACTGTCCGTAATATTAACTATTAAATATATCAATCGGAGTTCACTAAAATTCTCATATACTTTAAATGTTATTTCTCTTATTTGAGATATTTTAGACATATTCAACTATATTAACCCACATAGCAGAGTACTTCCCTGGGACGTCCCATTTAGATCCCATTACCGTCAGAATGGTCCTGCTCCCATAGCGATGTCCTAAGGACGTTCGTGGGATAACTCTGTGGGCAATACAAACAGTTCATCCCGTATGGATGTCCCCCGGAAAGCCGTGCGGGATTACCTACCTGGAATTTCTATAAATTAAATCGACCTTACTATTATTATTATTTAATTAATTATAACTATACGAAGGATATGCCTTCGTATAGTTATACGAAGGATTAATTATAACTATACGTCCCATGGATGTAAACGGGACTTAAACAGGACGTCCCGATATCCTGCCAGGAGATCAGTCAGATATCCCTGGGACGTCATTTTGCTATGTGGGAACCCTTTAAGTACAAGATAAAAACTATTTTTCTCCTGATTGGAAATAATTTTCTGACAACTCTCACAAGAGATTGCTAATAAAGCACGATGAGGCGAAAATGTTACATAAACCATGGTTATAGCAAATGCCTAATACAATGAAAATCATACTACATAGTAATACAATAACATGAAATTAGATGTTAAAATATTAAACATAAAATTCAATGGGAAATATATACCAGTAGATGGTAGAATAAAACGACATCATACTACGTATAAAATTACATCACATATAGGAACGAATTGTAAAACAAGTTCCTGAGACAAACAAAACTTTCCCTGAATTTGTAAAAGTGGCTAGCGATTGGAGTTTTGACTCTAAGTATATTATTTTTGTAACTTCTCCAGTTGCTCGTTACACTCCAGCTTCTCTTAAATTATTGTTTGTCATCGACAATATCCAGCGGTAAAAAGAACCTCTGTAGAATGCTATCGCCGGATTGATATTTTTTGTGATTTTCCACATGTCGTGATCCCCATCAATGGCGGTCGAATACTGCTGGATATTCTGTGATCATCTTGTTTTACTAAACTGAGACCTGCTTATTATTATTTTAAAACATATCTTATTATTATTAACTTTAATTTAGCTATGTATAATTGTTTCTCACTTATTCTGATTCAAATAAAGGCCATAAATAAATTCAACTTGACATATGTGTGGACTTTGAACGTGCCGTTCTAGGGCCGAACAATCACATAAGAAATGCATGTTTCGCATAAATTTTAACAGGCTATCTTGAGCAAGTATTCCTTAACCGAGTGCGTCGGTGTGTAACTCAAGACTCAAAGGACTTTATAGTTTCAAAATGTTTTTGCAATTGCACAAAAATATTCAATACAGAAACTAACAAGAGTACACGAAACTAGGAAAAACATTTATTGAAGATAAACAAAAGAATAAAATTGCTTCCTAAAGTTTGAGTTTGTTCTCGCAACATATAATGCGTATGTCCGAACAATCGTTTATGTACTTTTAACATAGCACATAGACTTCCTTTCGAGAATAAAATTCATATTTTGGCAACTTATTTAGCCAAAAACGATTATCTTGTGTATAGGGTACTTATGGACTAAACTAACCTTGTTTTTTGGTATTTCAGTACTTACAATGAGCATATAACTAGTTTCATAATATTCAAATTAAAAATACCACCACTTCAGAAACATTTATCGCACAGAAACGTTAAAAATATTAATGATTATTTAAACAGGTTACGCGATCTGCAATTTAAATTATAATTTTCAATATGCAGCTGTGTGAACTATTCATCAATGTTTACCTTGCATGACGATTTTAGTGGCATTCTTACAATACGTTAGTATAAAATTTATCCTTTCCAAACCTTCTTAAGTATCCCATGACTACTAAAACAGATTCTTTAAATGTGTTTCAATGATCTTTTCAGTTGCCCTTTCTGATACATCGCTTATCGCAGAAATTGCTTATAAATGCTGCTCTGGTTGATACATTTTAATGTTCCTCTGAACTTTCCTTTGTAGTCCAACCTTAGTTGCAAAATTTCCATCCTAAAGGTTTCTCTACAGTGTGAGTTCTAATATGGTATTAGAGTTTTGTTCTACATGAGAAAAACTTAGCACAACACTCACAAATAAAGAATAATTTATTTGAATTTCATTAACCTTTCCTGCAACGAACAACGATGTTACACTTTGTCGGAAATAAATTTGTTTTGATTTGTAAGAGATATAACTTCCATCCTAAACTAGCCGTAAGAAAATATTTCTAGTGAAAAGGATCTTTTAGGTGTGTTTCAATGTGTTGTTTTAAAATTCCCTTTGTATTCCACCCTTTATCGCAGAAATTGCATACAAAAGGAGACTCTGCTAGATGAATTTTAATGTGCTGTTTTAAATTTCCCTTTGCATTGCAAACCTTTTCGCAGAAATTGCATACAAAAGACTTCTCTGGTCGATGAGATATAATGTGTTGCTTTAAACTTCCCTTTGTAGTCCATCTCTTGTTGCAAAATCTGCATTCAAAAGGTCTCTCTGCTGTGTGAATTCTGATATGGCCTTCGAGGGTTCCTCTACATGAAAAAATCTTAGCACAATACTCACAAATAAACTGTAATTTACTTGAATTGCATTTGCCTAATTCATTCACCTTTCTATCTCCGTGAACATTTATTTTGTGAAGTTTTACTGTATGTGCCCGTGTAAACGACCGACCGCATTCGTTACAGATAAAGGGTTTAACTATCGAATGAGTTACTGAATGTCTAACTAAAGTGGATTTCTTTGCAAATGAGTTCCCACATTCGAAGCAATGGTATGTCTTCCTCCAGACATGCCTCTCTTCAGAATGCATACACAGAATATGCTGGCGCAAGTAACCTTTCAAGTGATATGACTGATTACAATGAGCACACTGAAATGGCTTGATATCGCTGTGTAACTTTTTATGCTCATACAAACTGCCTCGGGAAGCAAGTGATTTGTTACATATTGGGCAGTAGAACAAAATACTTTCTGAAGAGCTTTTTCGTCCAGGGAGTCCTATGTGTAATAAACGAATATGAGCTATTAGACTGTCTTTACGTCCAAACATTTTCATACAATGGGCGCAACAGAAAGATTTCTCACCAGTGTGGGAAATAATGTGATATTTCAATTTTGTTGAGTGAAGAAATACTTTTTTACAATACGGACAAATACGCCTCTGACAAACTCCTGTTTCTTCATGTTTCTGATAAAGATTGTAGAGTGGAAACGTTTGAGAGCACGTCGCACAAGAAAACGTTTCCTTAGTATCTTGCTTGTTTACTGACCACTTCTTTACCGCTGAAGACCAGGCACTTGATGCCAATTTGTCACATGTTTTTTTACGATAACGTTTACCTCGGCCAACAGCTAAGCGATTACGGTTGGAGCCGCCGTTACTATGCTCCGAATTATGGGATTTTCGGATAGTTTTGGTATGCTTTTGTGGTGAACGTGGAAAATTATTCCACTCAGGTTTGCTTTTGTCATGTTTCTTCACCTCTATCGTTGTCGACAAAACTTCGTTCATATCATCAGGCCTGAAAATTAGAAAAAACTCTTTTAACTTTTGCTAGTCGTAGTAAAATATAAATTAAGCGAACAAGTGTCCTGTTTCAGGTAAGTGAATGTTTAAGTAAATATACCCACAATATTAAAGGAACATTACTGTATAATTAACATTTTCTCATCATCTGATATGATTGTTCTTTCATAAAATATTAACTACAAAACACAAGCGTCAAAGTAATATCCTTACTACTAAAACAAGAAAAAAGCTGGTACTTTCCAAAATTTTATGACTAATCTGATTAAACAGAAATAGCTGAAAAGACATAGAAATCACTCAATCGCTCTATGTTGATCTGAACTCCTTGTCATCAATAACTATGCCATAATGTCTGCCAATGTGTCAGCTACAGCAACAAATTGATGAAATTATACATAACGTGTAAAGTAATCAAGGAAATCATACTTAACGTCTGCTAATTTAAGTGCATATCTCATAAAGGCTCTTACATAATCATACTAATTAATATTTTGGATCTTCTATCCATTTTCAAATTATTGTATTATATTACTTTCATCTTCGACAGTAACACTGAAACCTTTATAAAAATAGCGGCATTCAACCGACATATGGATCTCAAACAATAGAATAAGTGTTGACTCTCAAACGACAGTGTCTATGAAAATTGCCCTATTCATTTAGTCGACCACTTAACATTACAACACTGGAACTTTTCAAGTTTTAGAAACTCGTTTAACTCGCGTTCATAAACTTTTCTCGCCAGGACCCTGCGAAAGTATCAAAAATGTGTAAAGAATTAAATACTTGGATTTCGCTCTGATTTGAAACTTTGTTCTTACAATGTTACATGCTCTTTAGATGTTTCAGCAAATGTTATAATGAAAGACCATCAAGTTCATCAATGAAATTAAATTAAAAGAAGAACGTCTGTGAAGTCGAAATCGCCACATTTGAAATTTTACTCAAAATATAGTTCATCGTTTGTGCTCGGTTGTGCAGCACAAATTTTCCTTTGTGCTCAAAGCCACAAGAAAATAATAAAAGAAACATGTGGCGATTGTTAATTAAGTTAAAATTGTCACATTTCTAAATATGTCCCATCGAAACTCCCAGCAGCACACAGAAGTGTATTGAACATTGAGGTTTGGTTTATCTCGTTGATTAAGCGTTATCGGTTGAAAAAATACGTTTAATTTTAAATTGTAGTTCAATACAGACTTGATACTGTTGATACGAAGTGTAGTCAACCGTTATTTTAAACTATGGTATAGATTTCACTTTCGGGAATTCTTTCAAACTTAATTCAATGAAATTATAATTAAAGGCTAATTGAATGCCAATAAAAATTATTTTCTGTCGACTTTTGCATATTGCATACATGTTGAAATTCAAGATAAGTTCCAACAAAAATTATATTTCATTGATAGGGCGTTAATATGACGTGTTTCAGCTGTTATGTTGAGGTATACCATAGATTATGCTTTATATTTGCCTTTCTAAGTTAATTGCATAGAAACTGTACTTAAAACCTAATAGAATAAAATTAACTACTTTTATCGTGTTCTCATTTACATGTTGAATTTTAAACTATGTTTTAATGAACATCTTATTTCGTTCATAGAGCTTAACTATAACGTGTTTTCAATTTTTCTTTTCAACTATGACAAAGATTTCGCTTCATAAATATACGTCTTCCTAAAGTGACATATTACATTTATTGATAAAGTGAAAATTAAGTGTATAGTCATTTTGAAACATACGAAATATTTTCACCGTTTTTAGAATGAAATTTAACCTCTGAGCACATGATTGTTTAGCTGGCCAAATTTCTAGAAAGGTTTAATAGAGTTTATTTTAATCTTATTTCCTTAATTGTATTTCACTGTTAATTAAACGGCTTATTAAAGTTTCGAAAATATATTTTTTTTCATCGTCCATGTTTGACCTTGAAACTAACGTTAACTTTAATATTAATTTCAATATTTTCCACGAGTAGGTGGAAAAACCGTTGAGTATATGGATGTATGCAACGTTAAAAATATGTTTGGAAAACACGTGTTTTCTTTCGTCCACTTCTTGACGATGAAAAATACGTTTATCTCTAAGCCATGAACAAAGTGCCGGTAAACAGACACGTCTGGATTTGTGGTGACTGTCTTCAAGCCAATGCGATTACCTTTACTTAAGATAGAGTTTTGTAACATAAAAGGAATAATAAAATATTAGTTACAAAGAAGAGGGGCCCCGGTTAAAGTGACGAGCCACAAATGATGAGTGTATAATGATCCAGCTTGGTACCTCACTCTAGACCATAGGATTATAAAATACTTCATTACATGCAATGCTGGCGCTACGCTCTATGCGGATTTTACTCCTAGCGCAGCGACAATTGAGCATTCATTTGTTTTGATCTGTATGGCAGAAAAGAATAGAGTTCTACCTGTTACTGTACTAATGATGATCTTTCTATGATTGAATTTATTTTAAGGCCGTATGGATGATGATAGGATGAATTGGTGGAATGAAGAAAGTGGGAGGAAACGGTAGTGCCCCGAGAAAACCAACGCACACGGTGTTTGTCCACCACAACGCTCACATGGCATGAACAGGGATCGATCCGCCGACCCCTAGCACCAGAAATGAACAATCTACCAACTGAGCCACCGTGGCTCCCGATCCATCTACGAAGCAATGCAAGTACGAACTGGCGTTACAGCCTGTTTTCGGAAGTTCAATGCCTGTCAGTGGCATTATTCCTATAAGTAAATAAAACAATATAGAGTCTAATGGAGAAATCATAGATATAAAACGTTTTTTATTACCCTAATAAAACTTATATGAAGATTTTAAGTTTGCTTTCACTGTTCAAAATAATCTGAGAGCATTGTAAATTAAAATAGAAAAGAAATTTTCCTCTCATTAATAGAAGCACGGATGCATCATGTGCCATTTCACACAGTTCTTTTTGTACAACAAAGTATGTATGACTATATCTACGGTGTCCATGCTTCCGAACTTTTCAGAACAGTCTCGAACTTCAGAAATACTAAAAGCTCTTAATTTAATTAAAACTGAACGATACAATCTGTGATGAACGACGCTTGAAGAAAATTTCATGAAATTGTTTTCGTGTATCTAAAATAACTGTTTACGGGTGATTTATTGTAATTAAAAAGGTTTTTTCGAGAAAAAATCTATTTTTTTTAAATTAATGTATGTGCTTATGCCAGCTACGCAAAGATTGAAAGTGTCCTGAACAACGCATTAGATATTATCACTTTATTCTCAGTGATCACTTTCCTACTGGCTTTGAACTTCGTGCAACTACAATATTTTCATTTTCACAGTCGAGTTTCGTTTTAATAAAACGCAACATTCAGGCAATATGTATGGCCTAAATAAAACAGTTTTCTTTTACTGATTCTCAAACCACCCACAAGTGTGTAGGAAGTTCAATAGATCTCGATATGACCCGCTGCAAATTTTGGCTGAAAAAGATGCTCACCGTAACTGTATATAATATGAAAGAAAGAACACTTTAGTTTTAGTTAAATCCAACAATTCTGTTAAATTATATTGTCTATCTGTAGTTATATATGATATAATGTTATTTATATAATGTTCATATTAATCCAGCCCTCGTGATCGTAGCAGACTTCTTAACGGCATTGTTGAAAACAGACAAGTTGGAATCGTGACTTAGGACTGCCAACTACGTCAGTATTTGATCCGGGACAATGGAAAATAATCGAGTTCGAGTTTCAAACCCTGAATATTCTGGGTTTAGGATATTTCTGGCATTTAAAGCAGATTTTTGAAAAATGACACAATCGAATAGTTATGTAAGTTTTAGTCATTAAGTACAGAAATATATCCTCAATTCGTTTCACTATGTTTACTATTATCGCTTACCATTCCTACATGCTCTTCGTATTTACGAAATTAACTTATATTTAATAGCCACATGGAAATTCCAGGATTCTTAACGTCCCGGACATGGTTTAATTTTTACCTGGACAGGAGACGCTATTCTTGGCAGCCCTATCCTCATCGAGCTTTTCCATGATTTCTTCAGTTTCAGTTGAAAAACACAGCCATGCTATTGATGTAACTCCCTCGTTCCTACCTTACCCCGTGGGAATAATGTTTACCGAGAAACATCATACCTCGTACATTTCACTAGCTCAGACCACATGTGCATGTCTGGTTTATAAAGAAGTCAAATAATTAAATGTCACTAAGTTCTATTTACATTTATTCATAAACTTACTGATGACAGAGACAAAAATACGTCTGTTAGCTGGCTGCTCAACCAAATTCTGTCCGGCCTTTGAGTGTAGAAAAATGTTGGTAACAAGGACTGGGGCTACTCATAAGGCACAAAGTGTGTCTCTTGACACCCAAATTTGTATTTTTTTTTACTCCAGTGACATAAAATACTTAAAAATGTATGCATTAGTTCAGGGACATTAAAAGCGTGAAAAGAGATTACGCAAGATTTTTTTTAAAAAACTGGCGCAAAAGAACATGTTAAAATACTTTCCCCGGAATAAAATACTAATGAGGATCACTTATACGTGAACCCATATATTCTTCGTTTTCCTAAATATCTCCGTACAATCATAAGTTACCCAGCAGATATGTATTTTCTTTGTAAATACAAACAACAATAACATAAAATGCCAAAAACATAGCACAACAGCTGACATTCCAGTTTAGTTTGCCATACAAGTTCAAAACAAATGGATAATCAATTCGCGACGCGCTCGCAGTGCAGTGTTTTATAACTCTATGATCCACACAATTCGAAATTTTACTGCCGAATTAATATATCATAAATTCGACATTAGAACAACGAACGAAGTCCACCTGAAAATGACTGCTAATAGACAACCAGCAACTATGCTCCATTTTGGCCAACTGGAAATGGCTGAACATGTTGGCATAAACGTTAGAAAAACTACGGTAAAATACGTTTCTTCATGATGATGAACACTACTTTTGCTCTAAACGTTGATTTCAAATTTCTCTCAACCATTATTCAACTTCGAATAGACCGTTGAACAGGCGGATATTCTGATATACTGTATATATATATATATATATATATATATATATATATATATATATATATACTGTATATACAACGGTTCAATAAGGACCCGGTACTAAGGTTTAATCCACGTATTTACAACGTTAGTGTGCTACTGGCGTCCAAAGATAATCTGAATAGACTGTGCTTCGCTTGTGCTTAGATTGTGCGGCAGCAATTATTGTTTGTGCCCTAATACTCTCTACGATATAGAAAAATTTCAAATTTCATAACATTACTCAAAAAAGACACATTTTAAAGTATTTTAATTTTCACAAATATATTAAATTGTTACTATTTTGGAGCGGCGTCATCAAATTTTTGCTATATCTCATAGAGTAATAGGGCACAGTCAATAAGTGTGGTGGAACAATCCAGCACAAACGAAGCACAATCGATTTCATCTGTCCTTGGTGCCCAAGAGAAATATTTAGACATATGGTGATTTTCATTTGACCTCAAGCCAGGATCGCTATATTGTTTGTTCGTTTTTTAATTATTTTTATGTACGTTTCAACACAAACTAAATTTTACGCTGCACAATCGAGCAAAGAAACATGAAGTATATTTCTAAATAAAATTTCAGGTCTGGGAGTTTTGATTTGACGCTGCTGCCTCACAATAAATTAATGAATTTTCACATATTTACCTCATACCCTCTGATTGATCTGGTACTAAATCTTCTGTCACAATTTCAGACTCTCCTATCAAAGTTTCCATTTTAGTTTTCTTTTCAAAATGCGAACTAAGTTCTGAACTTTCTTCCAAAGAACTATTCACAAGACTAATATGTTGAGGTCTTAAGAAGTTATCTACTTCAAATTCATTTTCATCAGTCTTTGAAATTTCCAATGGATTTATTTCTTTTTTTATATCAAATTCGTTCATTGCATTCACAACTGTATTTTCACATTTTACTTCAGTTACATATTGAGGAGGAAGTCCCGGTTCTTCTTTCTGACTCAGTAAACAAGTCACAGTCTGGAGAAACGAATCATCTGGATTATTGTATGTATCTGTAGGCATCTCGACCAAATCACCACGAATCAGAGCCTGTTTGCTAGTAGGATCCATTTACTTAGGTATTATAGATCTCCACACTTTCATTCAAAGAACGTTTCCAAGCCTAGAAAAGAACTAAAAGTAAGTATATATTCTCGGACCAAATAGAAGGAACATTCACGAACGTTACAATTAATTGAAATGAAAATTTTAAGAATATTATGCAATCCCTAAAATATTTGACCACGCGTGTCCGAAAATCTAACTTGCCGATATGTATTAAATACTGATATAATGATAATTGGTGCATTTGTAAAAGGTTTACATGAGTTTAAAAGAACACCTCTATGATTTAGCTGCATAATCACAAGCTGTTCTCAATGTACGCTTTGATATCTAGATACTAATCACACCCAACAGTTCGGTATTTGTAGAAAAACGTAACTGGCGGAATGGCAAAAATAATAAATAAAAGCTGATAACTATGCGTACTCTTCAAAATTGTCCATTTTTATAAATTGAAAGCAGTATCATTCCTCACCTAACTTGAGGTTGAGTGGTACCCTACTACTCCCTGAAATGTTGATAATATAACCATTACATACTCAAGTAAGGAAGCAAATTAATTGCTTCTCTCTGTGTAACAACTGTACTGATGTAAAATTTCCAGAAACTTTATTGGAGCGAACCTTACACTAATTATAAAAAAATTGTTAAAATGTTCGTTACTGTTACAAATATACTTTTACAATAAAAATATCTTGATTGAGACTGCGACTAACAAAAGTTGGTTGCATGATTATATTTGACCAACTCCAGCTAGTAGTCAATACAACGCATTACAATGGGAGAATATATTTCAGAAGGAAAATTTGTCTCTTATTGCATCTGAATAATGTAATCGGAAAAACTACTTCTCAAATATATTTTACAAAAAAACAAGCATATACGTGCTAGCGTTTCTCATAAATATAAGAAACCTCTTTGATCTGTGAACAATTCGAAGTAGTGCAACCGTGTGACTAGCTAATAATTACTGATTTCGTAGGTTATATATTACATTATATTCCAAGGTAATAATCTCACATTTAAATACCTATACAATTATTTTTTAATACTTTAGAGCTACTTTATATGTAGAAGACAGAAATGAATGTAACCTTAATTGTATTTGAAGGAAATGGATCAAATATGTGCCATGGTTAGAGCAACTTAAATTATCTATCTCACTCTATTCATGGCCCTATTATTACAGAAAACTTTTCATAACTTACTATCACTTTATTGCTGTGTAATAAAATGATAAACCGATCGTTGTTGCATATTCAATTCCATTTTCACTAGCTCGTATAGTTTCAAGGTCATAATTCAGAGTAGAAATAAGGGGTAAGTTTGACCAATCTTAGTTTAAAAAATTGACGAATCGTTAAGAGCTTTGAAATACATTACATTCGTGAATTAACGATTCGTTAAATTCTTAACGAAGGCTGGTAAAAATAAAAAAGGTCTGCTAGGTGGTGAATATTCGTGATGTAGTATTTAAATAACAGTGTTTTTGACTCACGGAAAAGAAATTCAGTTCTTTTTCAAAACAAATTCCTGCCTATCCTCCCTGACAAAAAAAAATATTCTTTTTTGGACGTTCTAGTGCGAAAAAGTCGCCCACGGTGATAAAAATAAAAATGGATCAAATTTTCCGATCCCTCATCCTCCTTAAATTTTACGAAAATATTCCAAATTTGTATCTTGTCTATTTATTAAATTATTAAACATTCTTTGATGGAAGTGCTATAGATTTGGATCAAAATTACATGAACTACATAAATTAAAATAGTATCAAAATAATTTTTATACCATTGTTTACCGTAGCGCTTTCCTATCAAAAAATTCACTTTTTACCAATAAAATGTGAATTCTCATGTTCCTTCATCAAACGTATCAGTTGTTGCTATACAATGTTTTAGACAATATAGGTTTTTCTTCATGTGCAAATTACAAACTGAAATTGGACTAATCATCTACTCGGATGTTCTCATTCCTCGAGCTTCACCCAGACCACTCCAAACAACATACGGCATTTTCCATATCTTAAAATTATTTGTTTATTATAAGTTAAGGCATTACTCTTTTAATATAGTACTTGTAACTTTAAATTCTGCTATCTCAGAGTGCTTAGGAATTGCTGATTTTGACAGTACTATATACTGATATATGTATCTCTGGATTAAGCTCTACAGACTGCGTAATGCTTATGAAACCTTTTCGACGCTTGAGTATGGAAGGGAAGCTCTAATATTCAAATCTTGCACTGTTCCAAATTGAATGTGCAATATCTGGGCATGTGTCTATATTTAATATTCATTTTATTACCCAGATACTGCACCTCATTCAAATATTGGATTGTACTTTTAAAAAACAATTTTCAAGTCTTTTGTAAATGTATCAATCTTAAAAGCAAGAAGAAAATCTTAAATCTTTGTTAATTTTAAACAATCAATCAGCAAAGACAAAAATACTCAGAGACCAAGGACAAAGCTGCTAATGATTTGTTAATTGCCTCGTTTGGAAAATCCACGGCAGGAGAAAACGAAAACAACAGCTCACATAAATAGAAGACCCAGTATTATCTCTGGACTGACGGACCATTTCTTCATTCTATTGGAGCAACCTACGACGTCGGGGCGAACCGGGAAGTGTGGTGAAAGGAAGTTACTATATCCAATACACTGTTCGAAATTGTAAGTCTGAAACCTTTGTAAAATTCCATCCTAACTTCTATATATCACTCAAAGTTTTGACAACTGAAAGGAAGTCTAACTGTAGAATTCCTTGTAATATCACCAGTTCACCTTAGTTTTAGCACATTTATACGAAGTTAAAATACATTAATACGATATGGCTCTCTTCCGCCAATTATACAGTACTTTTTCCTTTTAATTGTCAGTGAAATTTTGAGTGATTTAGTATAATTTGGCAATTGGTACATGTTTGCTTGTTATTTATTTTCTCGTGGTATTCCTTTCTTTCTTTTGTAATGGATTTCATATCATCCATCAAGACGCACCACGGTTCCAACAGTGCCAAAAACTTTCCTCTCCCACCATCATCAAAACCCACTATTAAACAACCCAAACCCGTTTCACCTATTTCCTAGGTTCCCCCACAACTGTTCATCCCGTCGTCCAGATTGCTTTTTTATAAAAAAAGAAACAATCTTACTTGAAAAACTTTTTTTCCTCACTGTTACATTTGTAACTTACTAACGCCTCAAGCACAAATCGAACTTACAACAGACCGTGTCCTAACCAACTTACCGTTCAGCGAAAATATTTTTTTTTTATCTTTCGGTGTTCTTATATTTTCATTTCTCAACATCAATTTGTAAACAAACAGGCAGCAATTAGTTCCTATGTGTAAATATATATATATATATATATATATATGTTCTGTCTATATTTCTCTATAAATAAGCTACCAAGAGCCTGCATAATGAAGATAAACACAGGCTATAGCAAAATCAAAGAGAATTGTGTTATTCAACGCCGAACAGTGAAATGGCGTCCTTTGTCTTGTTCGTGAAAGAAAAATGCCTCAAA
>JAGDQP010008884.1:0-17553 GCA_022664845.1 Lepisma saccharinum | reverse complement strand
TTTTTTTTATCTTTTGATTTTCTTATATTTTTATTTCTCAAGATCAATTTGTAAACAAACAGGCAGCAATTAGTTCCTGTACTGTATATATATATATACAGTATATATGTGTTCTGTCTATGTTTCTCTATAAATAAGCTACCAAGAGCCTGCATAATGAGGGTAAACACAGGCTGTAGCACAATCAAAGAGAATTGTGTTATTCGACGCCGAATGGTGAAATGGCGTCCTTTGTCTTGTTCGTGAAAGAAAAAGGCCTCAAAAGCTAAGAAATGCTAGGCCAGACATAGTAACGAACAATTGTCGTTTTTCTTTTTCTTTTAGTTGTCACGTTCACGTTTTGTTACTTGACATAACGCTGAATATAAAACTAATTGCTACCTCGTTTAAATTTTCCAAATTCATCACACTAGAAATTTGCGTAGATTTTGCTTATTGATATAATTTGAAGCACACTTGTTTTCGCATAACGGCAAAAAAAATCCATTCCCGTACATTCTTTCACTTTCCTTTCGCCTGAGGACAAAATACATAATGATCTATTTTCATCTCATTACATGAAACCAGTTCCGTTTTTCGACATCTACCAACAAAACTAGTTTCCAACCAAAAGCAATTATGTGTCAATGTCAAAGATTACTACCCTTGACCTCTTACCAAAACGAAAGCAAAAGTACCATATCTACCTATTTCATCAGACTTACGATCAAAACAAAAACTCTCATTTACCGTAATAACCATTTGCAAGATTAGTGCAGTGATTTTTTCTTACTTTACTAAAACAGTCTAGTTAAAAAACACAACGAACTGTCAACAGTTGGGATAATAATACTTGTGAACTATTTTTATGCAATCCACCTGTGCTCCAGGCAAGACCTTAATGTTTCCGTTAATCTGATCTTAATTACGTGTTTTTTTCTGCTATGTGCTTCAAACATTATTAGTGCTCTAATGTGAACCTTCAGCAATCTTCCAAAACAGAGATTACAAATAACTTTGCACCCTTTTCATGCAATTTAACATTACTTCGAGCTAGAACATTACTTCACCTTAATTTGGAAAAATAATGTGTTTATTATTTTCAAGTGATTTCACTTTCTGCAATAGACTACTTATCTACAACCATCAGCGACAGCAATTACCAGCTCTAATCGCGCTTCTTGCCCCCAGCTGTCGACTCCCGAACCGTCGACTCCCGATCAGTCGCCTCCGCTGTTGTTTACAATAACGAAGACAAATACCAAGATTCTAGGCCAGCTTCGAAGAAAACACCATCTTCGCCCTGCAACTGTAATCAGTGTTCTCAATTATTAATATAAGTTTTTTATTAATAATTTCAGTTTATCAAAACCATTAACTGTGTGCGCAGCGACCATGGTTTTCGTCACCAGCAGTTTGTGATTAATTTCCGGATTACATCAATCCAAACTTCAGGATATCTGCAGTATTCCCGTGGTTTTGGACATCAATTCAACTATCATCCAGAATGCGACAACATCAGTCAACAGCGCTTGCAGTTCTTCGTAGTAGTTTCCATGGTTACCAGAAACTTCACTCCACGGCAACAGCAGTTTCACCTGGATGCACGTTTATTATCAGTGGACCACCTTAAGATTTCCTGGAGACATCATCGTCAACCCAAATCTTTATACCACCATTACCTAACCCTTTATCCTTCCAATATATTTTTTTCGCTTCGTTTCTTTTTTCAGACATGACCAATACGCCATGTTTGACTTGTTCTACCCACTCTTTGGTGATAACCTCACAGCTTCTTCTGTCATCACCATCGTGCAGCACCTTGCATGCCAGCAGAATTTGGTTAACAGGCCAACGTCATTCCAGCCTGCCTGACGCAGTTCTCACCAGCAGAACTTCAGTTCAACTCTTCCTGCCGCTGTTTGCAGCTTTCCAGTGCTCGGCCGCTCATCATTAACTTCACGGCCAGACCTACCACTTCCTTCGCCTGCCAACGGCTTCGAAATCTTCAGCCAGCCACCGCAGCTTCCGACCTCAGTTCAACAATTTTACGATGCCCCGTATCAACTTCCAACATCTGCTCCAATTCTACTTCACTCATCGTTTTCCTGCCTGCAGCATCCTTGTCTTTCCGTTTCCATTGGTTTAGTTATGATTCCGTTTTTTAAATGTCACGAAAATAATTTCGACGACTAGATGAGTAAATCTTACTCGTGGGGCTGTAATATCTGCGCATGTGTCTATGTTTAATATTCATTTTATTACCCAGATACTGCACCTCATTCAAATATTGGATTGTACTTTTAAAAAATAATTTTCAAGTCTTTTGTAAATGTATCAATCTTAAAAGCAACAAGAAAATCTTGAATCTTTGTTAATTTTAAACAATCAATCAGCAGAGACAAAAATACTCAGAGACCAAGGACAAAGCTGCTAATGATTTGTTAATTGCCTCGTTTGGAAAATCCACGGCAGGAGAAAACGAAAACAACAGCTCGCATAAATAGAAGACCCAGAATTATCTCTGGACTGACGGATCATCTCTTCATTCTATTGGAGCAACCTACGGCGGCGGTGCGAACCGGGAAGTGCGGTGAAAGGAAGTTACTATATCCAATACACTGTTCGAAATTGTAAGTCTGAAACCTTTGTAAAATTCCATCCTAACTTCTATATATCACTCAAAGTTTTTGACAATTGAAAGGAAGTCTAACTGTAGGAGGTCTCCCACTATTGATTTAATTGTATCTTCCACTTTTTGATTTAACTGTAACTGTTCATTTCATTGTGTCTATATATCATTACTTATTGCAATTGTATCAATCAATTGTGTGACAGGCATACAAAATTTATACTACCGACTTTAAACAGAATTGTTAGATAAATCAGAATTATTATATATTTGCAATTTGTTATATCCTCTTGAACTTCACAATAAATATCATCTGTCATCTTTGTTAACGTTATCTGAATACAATTAGTTTCCTTTAGAATTCCTGAAATTCCCCAGTTCACCTTAGTTAAAATACATTTATACGAAGTTAAAATACATTAATTGATTATTGATTGAAAATACATTGAAGTATAACTTATTATCTGTAATATAGGTGAAGAAGTTATCGTAGAAGAGTCCCAGTGAGTTATCCTCAATATTTCCTTGTACAGCAAATTTTAAGTTTAAGGGTTAAGATTATTCTGATTGACCTCCTCTTAGAAACCGAGTGTTAAATCCACTTAAGCGATACTTCTTTTATCTCTGCCTCGGCGTGCTTCTTTCATCTAACAAGCAAAATACTGATGGGGCAGGAAAATATTACGATTTTCTCGCTGCGTCATGATTAGGATGTCAAAATATGTGCACATGCAAACTTTGGCAACCCGAGCCCAATTAGTTTAGGAGATATTGATGACACAATAGTCAGATTTTTTCTGCAAAAAGTGCTATAAAAGTGTTGAAATACCGGTACGCTTTTAAAATGCTGAAAGAAATGGAAAGCAAATACATAATAATGGGTACTGGATGCAAGGCGCTACCTTGTGAAGTGTATATTCTTCATGGTCGCCATCTTGAATCTCGATTGATTATCTTATATGAGAAGAGGATTATGTAATATGTTATCCTGGGTTAGATTTGTACGAGAAATGCGTTTCTGAAGTCATTTTTGCGTAAATTTAATATTCTGAAAGATAAGGGTGTCTGACGGGGTGAAACCTACATACATATGAATTGCTCTTTAGTACAGTGCCCTATCTATATGGATTTGTACGTATTTGGGTTTCATTTCTGTTATCAGTTCAAGGTGAAATATGCGTTTGCACGCTATTGAATCATTACGCAATGTAAGCGTCGCATAAACGCATCTCTCACAATATTACATTTACGGCGAGAATGACTTCAATAACGTATTTCTCGTAAAGTGCTAACAAAGAATGACATATTACTTGACTCTCTTGCCATTTAAGAAAATCAATCTACATTCAATATGGCGGACTTCAGGATGGCGGCCATAAAGAACATGTCCTCCACAAGATAGCGCATTCCATACAGTACTAATACTATGTATTTGCTTTCCGTTTATTTCAGTAAAGTTAAAGGTATAGTGGTGTTTCAACACTTTTATATAATTCTTCACAGAAGAAAATCTGACTATTTATCATATATATCTCCTAAATCAATTGCGCTCGGGTTGCCAAAATTTGCATGCCAACATATTTTGACATCCTAATCATGAGAACGTTCTGATGTGTTTCTTTCATCTAATTGTACAATCTGGAAGTAAATTTTCAGTTTTGACGGTTTTGCAAATTATATTGAAAAGCAAGAATGAATTGAAACAGGATTCTACTTAAACAGAGATATATTTCATAGTTTTCTCTTGCTGATCAGCTTCATTGCTGTGAGACTTTGTTAATATAATGTAGTGCCAGTAGTGAAGACGGGCAGATATTTTATTCGGCTTCTGGAATACTGACAATAGCACAATCACGTGACCTTAGAAGGAATACATTTGTGAGAGTTTATTGCCAGATAGAGTGTAGTTTCAAGAGAACGAATATGTACATAAAGACGGAGCTTAGTCTAAGTTTTAGACCTAGACTTCACCATCAACTTTCAAATGCACCAACTTAGCTTAAACCATGGTCTAGCCTCGGTCTACGTCTTTG
Organism: Lepisma saccharinum; assembly: GCA_022664845.1. Classification (NCBI taxonomy): domain Eukaryota; kingdom Metazoa; phylum Arthropoda; class Insecta; order Zygentoma; family Lepismatidae; genus Lepisma; species Lepisma saccharinum. Next base: position 12,909 of record JAGDQP010008884.1, on the reverse strand, counting down.
CAATTGGGTATAAATGTCCGCGCACTTGCATATTTCACTAACTTTACCAACTTTTTACAGAAAAATGCATTATAAGGCAAGAATTGTGGAATTTTATTTTTATTTCAATAAGAATTTATTTATGGCTTGTAGGTAACTTTCCATCAGTCTGTTTCCTTTTTCTCTGTCGGTTATGTTGGTAGCTTTCAAAATAAATAGTCTATGTTCTGTTGTTAACATGAACTTTTGCTGGCAGCCTTGCCAGATCCAAGAGCGTCGCAAGGAACTTTCGCAAGGGGGAGGGGGCAACATTAAAGACACAAACATTTGATTTATATATATATATATATAAACAGGGTGGGCAAAAATTCATTTTTAAAACTCTAAGAACGAAAAGTTGTCATCAAAATAAGGAAAAATTTGTCCTTGTAATTTCTTAGTTTCCGAGCTTCAGGCTGCCGAAAGCGTGGGTATATAAAATTTAGAGCTTTATATTTCCAATAGCATTAACAGTAGAACTGTGGAGACAAAGTACTCTCAAAGGCTTCAAACCTGCTCTATCCAAAAATGCATATTTCGAAATTGTGCGATGGCTGCACAAGGGATTCCCCAAAGGAACTAAGGGATTCCCAAAAATTCTCTGAAGTAAAGGTAGGCCGAAATGCACATGGATTTCACGACTTCAGCAGGAAACAATAATTCGTTTGCGCCAAGTCGATATTTCAAACAGATTCCATTACACTAGTGTTTTTTGTAAAAAAAAAATGTGCGTGGTTAGAGAAACCAACAGGAGTCAGAGCTAATCTCCGAACTGCAATACGTTCAAGGAATTATCGATTTATTTGTTGTCAATGAGAGAGAATGTCACTGCAATCCTGGATGGCGATAATTAATCATGTTAACAGCGGATTATAGGGAAATAAATGACCACAGTAGTCAAATGGTCACAAATGTCAGATTATGAGTCACAGCTAGAGTTCCGCGTTTGAGTCCTGGCTAAGAATCAACTTTGCGTAATTCGGAAACACAAAACGAAAACTTAATGGAAGCGAGATGGGATAAGGTTTTTGGTTACTAGAACGAACAATAAATATAATCTGTAGTTTTTTTTAGAAATCATGAGAAGGGAATGTGACAGACTTATTAATAATTATGAATGAAAAACGAAAGAAATAAGAGACGTTTGAATTCTGTTGACATAACGTGAACAATATTCCAAACACATTTACGTATTTGTACGGTTGGATTTTGGAATCTGACCATGTTGAGATCCGCCTATTCATCATGAAAAAAAAATGAAAAAATATTAAATGAGAATGGTCGCGTTTCTATTTAAAATTTCAAACATTGAAATTTGGAGCAAGAAATTATGAAGTAAGATTCGTGTAATTCTGAAATAACAGGTTGTAAATAATTTTAATTTTGTGAAATAAACTACCATGCCTGGTTACATAAAAAGATATGTATTTTTTTTATTCTTTTATACAGAGTATTACTTAAAATATTTCTTTGAAGATTAGGGAGATGAAACTATTTGAATAGGCAGCAATGTAAAAACCAAAACATTAGTTATGTCATGGTCCAGAAGAATAGAGGTTTCGCTGAGTAAATCTTGGATTTAATTAATTAATTATTTTTGTCTTTGTAGAAATATGTTCGTCTGCACGTGCATGTACACAGTCGAAACCGTTCCGAACGGAGGTTCTTTACTAGATACTATGCATTTGCATAATGCAGTCAATCGAAATAAGGCCTTGCCTTACCTGTCCTATTTCTTCCCTTAGAAAATTGATGGACGACAAAAATTTTTTCCCAGACTTCTTCCGCACTTAGCCATAACGGTCTTCTCAGCAATTTATTTTAAAGGGCAACTAAGTGAATGCTTCATGTTTCTATTCAGTTTCATATTCCGGCTACTTCCGGCTATTTAACATAAAACTGCTCGTATTTGCACTGTAAATCACCACTATACGACCCAATAATGACAGTCTCTCCCAAGATCTAAGGCACAAAACTTAGGATACTTGTTTCAAGCAACGACGCATGGTAGTTTCTTTCAAAGAGTCCGATTATTTAGAATCTGTTACTTTGGAATCAAACAAATTTTCAATCAAAATTTCTTACTCCAAATCCCAATACCTGAACTTGAAGAGCAACCACACTTCACCATTCTCGTTTACTTTTTTGTCGTAATTAATAGGCAGATATCAACATGTTCAGATTTCAAAATCCAGATGTACAAATACAAGAGGACGATCAGATGTAAATGTGTTTGGAATAATGTGCATGTTATGACAACTGAATTCAAACGTCTCTTATTTCTGTCCTTTTTCATTCAAATTATTAATAAGTTTATGACTTTCCATTGTCATGATTTCTAAATAATTACATACTGTACTTATTGTTCGTTTTAGTAACCAAATCCTTATCCCACCTCGCTTTCATTAAGTTTTTGTTTTGTGCTTCTAAATTACACAAAGTTGATTCCCAGCCGGGACCCAAAGGCGGGAACTCTAGCTGTGACTCATGATCGGACACCTGTGGCCACTTAATCACTACGGTCGTTTATTACCCCATACTGCACTGTTTACATGATTAATCATAGCATTCCAGGTTTGCAATGACATTCTCTCTCGTTCATAACAAATAAATCAATAGTTCCTTGAATGTATTGTAGTTCGGAGAATAACTCTGACTCCTGTTGTTTATGCAACTACGTATTTTCTTACAAAAATCACTCGGGAAATGGAATCTGTTTGAGATATCGACTTGGAGCAAACGAATTATTGTTACCTGCTGGAAAATCGTCAAATTCATGTACATTTCAGCCTACTTTTACTTCACAGAATTTCTGGGAATCCCTTAGTTCCTTTGGGAAATCCCATGCGCAGCCATCGCACAATCTCGGAATATGCATTTTTGGATAGAGCAGGTTGAATGTCTTTGAGAGTGACGAATTACAAGGACACATTTTTTTTTTTATTTTGATGAAAACTTTTCGTTCCTAGAGTTTTGACAATGAATTATTGTCCACCCTTTACATTTATATATATATATATAAATTTGTAGCTCCGTTTCTAAACTCCTCACAACACGGTTTCCTACCAGGGAAATCTTGTCTCACAAATTTATCTGTCCTTCTGACTGATGCTATAAATAGCATATCGGAAAATTCTCAGCTTGATATATTGTACTTGGATCTGTCTAAGGCTTTCGATTCCCTTCCGCATGATCTTCTTATATACAAACTAAGTTCAAGATTCAATATACATGGTAAGTTACTTTCACTTCTTAAAAACTATCTCAGTCATAGGTCACAACGAGTCAAACTCACAGGCTCCATTTCGGACTTTATTCCCTTATCTTCTGGTGTCCCTCAAGGCAGTGTCCTGGGCCCACTACTGTTCCTATTATATATAGATGATCTGCCTTCTTTATTTGCAAATAGTCTGACCAATATTCTTCTATTCGCTGATGATTGCAAGCTCTACAGGCAAATTCGTTCTGGAAAGGATGCTCTTACTCTTCAAAATGACGCTTCTAGTCTCCTCAACTGGTGTGCGTCTTGGAAACTAGACCTAAACCTTGAAAAATGTGCTTCTCTTACGATTTCGCTAAGAAAGGAACCTATCAACTACGCCTACAAAATTGGAAATAGTAACATAAACTCAGTTTCCTCCTTCAGAGATCTTGGCGTTATTATTGACAGTAAACTTACTTTTGCTGAACATATTAATATCATATCTCGTACTGCTATGAGAAAACTGGGTCTTCTTTACCGCTTCACGGACATTAAAAATCCTCATTCCCTAAGTTTGTTCTATAAATCATACGTTGCCCCCACTATTGAATACTGTTCCCCTATTTGGTCAATGGCCTGCCCTACTCATTTAAATAAATTAAACTCCGTAATAATTTTTTTTCTTGCCATCGTATCCTACAGAGTACCTCATCTCCGCACACTTCCAAAAAATGATATACTAAAATGTCTGAATATCAAACCACCGCAAGTAAGAAACAAAATTTCAGACCTTATATTTCTGCACAAACTTGTCAATGGTCATGTTTCTTGTGAAAAGCTGCTTGGTGAAATAAACTTTCGTATACCCTGCAGAACAACACGCTCAAGTGATCTTTTCTACTCCCAAACAGTGAGGGTAAATGTTGTACAAAGGTCCCTCTTGAATAGAATTATCAGCACGTACAATCTTCTTCCTAATAACGTTGACATATTTGTTAATGAATCAACTTTTAGAATATGTATAAACAGACTATCTCTGTAACTTTTTTTTCTTTTTTGTTTTGCTGTTCTTCTATTGTTGTGTTATGTTACTGTTAATGTTTTCAGTGTAAAATGGCAAATTGTGCTGTATCTGAAACCTTCTGTAAATAAATAAGTAAATAAATATATATATATATATATATATCTATACTGTATATATATATATATATACTGTATATATATATATGAGCTCCTGCGTAGCCTAGTCGGTAGCGCGCTCGACTTCAGTGCAAGTGGTCCCGGGTTCGATTCCCGGTGGGGGCTCAAAAATTTCGGTGTTGACCCAGCATCGTGAGGGCAATTGGGGAGCTGCTATGAATAAAAGACAGTGGCGATCACAGTGAGAGCTTCGGCTCTCCTCTCCCAACCCGTCTGGTCAGCGTGGGAGCAGTAGACCAACTCCTCCCTTCGGGGAGAGGCCTCATCCACTAGTGGATTGAATATGGCTGTGATTTATTTATTTTTATATATATATATATATATATATAGCTTCCGTGTAGCCTAGTCGGTAGCGCGCTCGACTTCAGTGCGAGCGGTCTCGGGTTCGATTCCCGGTGGCGGTTCAAAAATTTCGGTGTTGACCCAGAATCGTGAGGACAATTGGGGAGCTGCTGTGAATAAAAGACAGTGGCGATCACAGTGAGAGCTTCGGCTCTCCTCTCCTAACCCGTCTGGTCAGCGTGGGAGCAGTAGACCAACTCCTCCCTTCGGGGAGAGGCCTCATCCAGTAGTGGATTGAATATGGCTGTGATTTATTATATATATATGTGTGTGTGTGTGTGTGTGTGTGTGAGAGAGTGTGTGTGTGTGTGTGTGTGTGTATGTGTGTGTGTGTGTGTGTGTGTGTGTGTGTGTATGTGTGTGTGTGTGTGTGTCAGAGAAATATGGGAGAAATTTACAGATGAATCATGAAGAGGAGCATATTATTACGTCCTGTTGCAACATGTTTATGTTGCTACAGTTTACTATATTCTTAACCGCCATCTTTTGAAAAGTAAGGCTTTTCTCTTTCTGAGAGCACTATCGTTTGTATTGGCAAAACAAGAGAGTTAGAATTTCAGAATTCCTGGCAGAATGGAAATTGAGACGTGAAATTCCCAGATGCCTATAAATACTTTCCCGAAACCTATTTATTTCCTACTTTCTAAGAAAGAACTTGCTAATTGCTGCTGAAACATATACAGTCATTTAAAAAATAAAATAAAATTGAAATAATCCCTATTTTCAAATTGACGAAATGGAATCTCAACTCAGAACTATACAAAAGTTCCTAACAGCGACTTATCAGTAAAGCCGGACAGTAATAACTACATTATCTTTGAATAGTAACGATCATCACATGTCTTACTACCTGTCGTTTTAGAACTCATTGTTCAACAATGGAAATTAATGTGTGACCAATGGCAATTTGAAGTCACAAAGACAGAGATGGCATATGGTTGCCAGATGCAGAAGAGTTTCAATAATTCACGTAAAGTTAAAAAAAAGTGGAAGAACGCTCACCTCTAGTGCGTGGGGTACCCGGTTCGATTCGGCTAGTGCCATGTGGCTTTGTGATGAACACATGCCGTGGGTGTTCTCGGGGTCCTGCCATTTCCTCCCGGTTTCTTTATCCCACCAATTCTCCATTCATTATCCATTTGCCTTCTCGCTTAAAGGCCTGTAAAGATTCAGATTCGTTTAAGAGCCCTTGGTAATTCGGCTTCATGTTTAATATTTTAAAAAATAATGGACAAATGACAATCAAAATGATATTTTAGAAAATGGGGTTGATAATGCTTGAGCATATATCAAATGAGCTAATCGGTATTTTGAAGGTACTTGTTATTGGTGGAAATTTTAAAACCTTGGGCTATGCCGTTCGAAGTTACGACAATTCAATATCTCGGGGTAAAAAAATAGCTTCAAAATCTAGAACAGCTCATCTAAATCCAGATGAGTAATAAATGGATTGCATTTTAAAATTTCAGTACCGCTCCTCATTTGTTCGATACTTTTAAAAGATTTAAAATACGAAGTATAAGTACCAGTGTATCGTAAAATGAGAGCCCCTAAATTATACTTATAGCTACGAGCTGAAGAATGAGCAGAGTTCGACTATCTTCGGAAGAGGGCAACTTCAGAAAACTTCGACAATGCAATATCTACAGTACTCACAACACTTAGTTTGACAAGACTGAGAATGATGACAAGAAGTTGTTCCTCCCTGTCATCGAAGGGTAGTTGACAATATTGACGTTACCATGAAAAACGTATGTTGAGAGGAAGGGCCAAATAGTGGCTGATTTACTGTTTCCTTTCTCGAAGAAAAGCAGAAAGAAGGGAAAGCTCCGTTTAGCAAGAAAAGAATGAGATGAAATGAGCAACTTCTCGCTGATCAGATAACGCCCAGGCTTTTATGTTGTAGGGATTAACGTCGTGGACTTCGGAACGGTAATGGGGAGGTATGGGAGTTTAAACTCCACACTCGCAATGCTTGTTAAAATGCACAATTATCCATCTCAAGAGGGACTATAACCCGCGACCTTGGGACGCTGGCAAACCAAACAAATACCGCAGTCGGCTTTTATTGTTGAAAGTACCGCATTTGCTTTTGTGCGAGAAAGGTAGAAGCAAGGGCCTTAGTCTAGGTACCATTCCGGTCAGAGACTATCTTTCGGGAGTAGTCCTGAACTTCTGTGGAGGACCTATGGTTAAACTGAAATGTGTATAAACATGTATGATAATCCTTAAAATTATTCTAATTTTACAAACAAATCAGAACTTGAAGGATCTCCGGACACTTCCCTAATGGCATTCGAAAGTCTTCGAACGTAACCAGTAGAGATTTTTACATTCTTTCCTTTAGTTCACAATGGTTCGCGGTGTCCTCAAATTTTGTTACGTTAATTTTGCTTATTTCCCGACGTCATACAATGATGAAAATTTGCACAGCGACGTTACATACTCTATTGTTACAACAGCGTCCTCGTGGCGTAGTGGTTAGGCTTTGGACTTACGGTATGAAGGGTGCTCAGTGCGAATTTCCTCTTCTCTATTGTTACTTTCATTTATTTCTACCTATTTATATACTTTAAAAGCATATTTTAATATATTTACTTTTAATAGTACTCATAAACACTAGCCAGCAAAGCTGTGGCGTTTTACTGGTTGCAGAAGTCTTTAGGATTTGGGGGAAAAATAATTGGAAAAACTTTTTAAAGACATACTTTCTTAAACAATTCGTACTAAAAAAGCAAAAAATTATTTTGTTTATGTATGACTAAAAAGAAAAGCATGGAGCGGGCTCTCATGTGCAGTCACTTTACAAATTCTTCAATTAACGCACCCAGGATTTTCTTTTTAGTCATTCATGCATAAACTTTTTTTTTACTTTTAATACGAATTATTTAAGAAAAGTGTGTATTTATTTTTTTTTAATATAATTTATTGGTTTGGTTACCAAAAAGGTTTGGTTATATTATTAATATTAGTACAATGTATTAGTTTTCTAGTCGGAACAGTGAATTACAAGCTGTTGTAGTCCCAAACCTTTTTTCAGGATTTTGTGTGGCAGAAGGCGAGGAAATTGACCCGAAGGACGCTAGGCAAGGTGAACCGATAATGGTTTACTACTGCCTTCAAATATAATCAACATATCTTAATGTGAGCTACGCGCAAGGAAAGGCAAAAGTTCAAAGTTTAGTTGAGTTTAGTTTATGTCCCGCGTGGTTGCATTGTCTACCGCTACGCGGCGCTTGAAACAGTTAACGAAAATGGCGCTGACTGGAGAGCAGAAATCGTTCTGTGCGCTGGATTACCATGTAAACAACTCTGTGATGAGTGTTCAACGGCATTTCCGTACCAAGTATGGCAGAGACCCACCTACTGGAAAAACCATTCGTACGTGGTATGAAAAATTCAGAGATACGGGCTGCATCTGTAAGCGAAAATCACTGGCCGTCCTTCAGCTGAGGAAGAGACAGTGGAACGTGTTCGCGCCAGTTTTGTGCGGAGTCCACAGAAGTCTACCTACCGGGCAGCGAGGGATCTTGAAATGCCACAGAAAACTGTATGGCGAATTCTACGGAAACGTTTACAAATGAAATCCTATCGCTTGCAACTGCTACAAGCCTTAAGAGACACTGATTATGCTGCACGAGCGTCTTTCTGTGTTGATTTTCTCACGTTAATGGAAGAGGATGGGTTCGCCGAAAGGTTACGTTACAGTGATGAAGCGGGGTTTCTCCTTTCTGGGAATGTGAATAGACACAACGTAAGGATCTGGGGAACTGATAATCCCCACGCAGTTGTGGAACACCAACGCGATTCACCCAAGGTGAATGTGTTTTGTGCCATTTCCCCCGAAAAGATTTATGAGCCCTTTTTCTTCCTTGAACCTACTGTGACAGGACATGTTTTTCTTTATATACTGCAACAATGGCTCCTTCCACAGCTCGAAGAGGATAGTGCAGATTTCATTTTTCAATTGGATGGTGCCCCTCCGCATTACTATGGCAGCGTTCGGGATCATCTCAATGAGGCATTGCCACAGCGCTGGATAGGCCGTGCATCTCAGGAGGATCGAGTTCTCATTCGTTGGCCACCTCGTTCCCCCGATCTGACCCAGTGTGATTTCTTTTTGTGAAGTTTCATAAAGGATCGTGTTTACGTACCACCGAAGTCAAGCAGCTCTGGGTCTGGTCAGTGCTTGGACGGGTGACCGTTGCAGTACTCCAGATGGTGTTGCCTGTGCGGCGTCCACCCAGCGTCGTGAGGCCAATTGGGGAGCTACCTGAATAAAGAGGTAGCGATCACAGTGAGAGCTTCGGCTCTCCTCTCCCAACCCGTCTGGTCAGCGTGGGAGCAGTAGACCAATTCCTCCCTTCGGGGAGATGCCTCATCCACTAGTGGATTGAATATGGCTGTGATTTATTATTATTATTATATATACAGTATATAGTGTGTGTGTGTGTAAATGATGCAACAATGAACTTTAAGAAGAAATATCTGTGTATCTTGTTTTGATGGGGGAAAACAAATTAGTGATGGCCAGGGAATAACCGGAATAAAAAAAAACTTTACTGTAAAATAAATGCACAACAAACCTAGCAAGTACCAAGCATCCTTCGCTCAGGCTGAGAAAAGTTAAATTATACAAGTAAAACATTTTAACTATTTCATCAATCATCATGAAACGTGCATCTGCTCGCCTGGATTTGTAAGAGCAGACAGAGGACTGCGAGGTTTCCCGAAGCTGCCTAGTTCCCAAGGTAGTCGAAGTCTGCTCATTCTTCAGCCCGTAGCTATTAGTCTAAAGCCGCTTTAGACGATACAATTTCTCGTATGATGAATATTGGCGAAAACAGTGTGCCAGCGTAAAAAGAAAAAAGTTGTGGATTTATACCATAGCATCTTGTCCTATTGTAGCATTCTTGCTTTCACACTCTGGCATTACTGCTAATCGTACGATTCATCGTAGCATAAATGCTGTCGTCTAAAGCGGCCTATTACTTTAAAAGAATGTACATATTACGGTTGGTTTATTCGTGTTTTTTAAACTTTGTAAATACGTTTGTGTGTGGGATAAGCGAGAGAGAGAGAGTGTGTGTTCTATTCTTTTTGATTTGCTTTCTAGAAGAACTGCTGTGAAATTGATACAAAATGTAAAGGAACGCAGTGAAAGGCATAAAAACACGCAGCAAATATATGGAAATAGAACAGCAAAAGACTAAGACTGAAGTCCAGAGAGGGCAAGTGTTCACACTTCTCTGCCGACGCCCTTGGTCAGGTCTCCAGATATATAAAAGCTGAGGTAGATTTGAGGGATTCAGGACCCCCTGTACCACTGTTGTAGCCCAATTCCTTCATATAGGCATTTTCTACTTGAAGCCCACTCTTCGCTTTTCAAGTTGGCAAACCTATAAGAGCACTTTCCTCTATATTGCATTGAGCATATATCCAGGGTTACCAAACACCCTCCTTTTTTCGATCTTGTCCTCCTGTCCTCTCTTCTTTTGTAAATATCTTGAAATGTTCTATAGAACCGGTCCAAATTCTAAATTTTAATAAAATGTTCGCTACCGAAGTATGAAGCAAATGGTTCATCATTTGGTAACCATGTTCCATTTTCAATTAAGTTTATTACTGGATGATACAATAAAAATACAAAATTTTGTCTAACTTGTGCTGCAAATTGAAGATATGTAAATATGTATTTCTTTATTGAATTTTAAATGAAAAGTAGTCAGAGTTGTCTAGCAATCTTACCTGTCTTTCACAGCGACAAAAATCCATAGTTGTCCTTCATGTTTAATTTTACTGTACTACTAGTAAAAAAAAATGGTCTAGTAACCTTGCATTAGTGTTTCTAGTGGCCAGAAAAAACGGAAATTTTGTGAAAAATCGAGAAAAGTTATCTTTTTCAACGAAGCGAAGAAACAGGTTTTATTGCCAAAATCGTTTTTTTTTTTCTCTCTCTCTCTCCCTCTCTCTCTCTCTCTCTCTCTCTCTCATCACGAATATTCACTAGATTGTACACCTTACGTATTTCCTGTTTACGGTTAGTAAAACACTAAATGTTCTTACGTTAAAAAATGTACAACGAACTTTCTACGTACATTACCAGTGCAATATATCTTGTTAGCGCCCTTGTACAGGACAGAAAACTTCCGGCCACTGATTCTCCTTTTCGAGGATACTTAAATAATGCTAGAAAACTTCATCAGGAGGAGCCTTAATAATCTTTTTCATTCTAAATGTATATTTTAACAATAACTAATATTATAACTAATTTATTATCAAATAATGTCAGGAACCCCTTAAGAGTAAAATGTAAAAAAAAAATTTCACACGCATAAAAAATGAAAAAAAAAATCAGTTTTTACCTGTATTTTTTTCGCCTTTCAATGTTTCCGTGTCTTTTAAATCCCTAACCTGCATATCAAGGAATAGTATTTTTTCAGGAGAATGAGTTAAAGTTAAAACTAGTTGTAAAGAACTATACTTCAGACTTAAATGCCAATTCAATTTAGACTCCTTATTTTGTTGCTAGACTTAGGCCTATGCCTCTTCGCTCAATAAAAGAGCCTCATTTCCTTTCACTCAAGAAACAACACTCAGATAATTGAAAAATAATTACTTTTGCACTCTTGCCCGGCCACGGACCATTTACTGGCATATCTAATGTTTACTCATCCCAAGATAATTCGCAAGCTCAAATAAATAAATCATTCAGCTTAATATAGTAACCAGCAAAGAAAATGTGTGTCAACTGTCAATATCCACAACTGAAATTATAAATAAGCAATTTGCCTAAACACTCCAACATTTAACCCTAAATTAAATACCTGGGCAGTGGACACCATAGACAACAAGTGATGTGTAAACGAAAATACCTATTTTTTGTGTAGGGAGTTAACTGGGAAATAACTGACAATACCCTAGAATTAGCTTTTATTTCTAAAATGTACAAAGGCTCACTATTTTCATCATCTTTTTTCATTAAGGGGATGAGGTATAGATAGACAGTGTACTAACATTTTTGGTCATATTACAAAAACAAGAAAGTCAATTTAAAAAAGCCCTAATACAGAACTGCCTAAAGAATGTCTCCTTCATTTAAAAATGTAATGGAAATTTTAGGAGCAAAACTGACCCCGTAGCATAATTTTAAATGTAGATGCTCTTGACGCCATACATTTTAAATGGGAAAGAAAATATGGAGAAATTGGCGTAGCATCGGGAGGTCGTAAGAAAACATAAAATGGATTTTGTGGGCGATAAAAGCACTATGGCTTACGCCCGTCCCGACGGGATCTCGTGGGTTCGATTCCAGCGGCAGACCACCCTGACTTAGTTTTTTGGCAGTTTTTGTCTGTCACAACAGGCGAATGCCGAGATGGCACCTTCAATATAGGTCCCGGCCCACTACCTTCCAGAATCCTCCCCCCTATCACGGCCCGACCCTTAAATGCCCAAAGGCCGTGTAACCACTGCTTGTGCTTGTGATCCAAGCACTCACAACTGCTAAATGGATTTCGATGGATTCAATAAATTTGGCTTATATTGGAATCACACTTCTCCGAAGGCTCCAGAGTTTATAGGAAGGTGATCGAAAGGTAGGACAGGAATGTTGGGAAGCAGGTTATCTTAGAAAAAACTCAGACAGAGGTTCGTACGAATGCCGATAAAGATTTTCGTTCTGGACACATGCGGCGGTGCCAGAAATTATATACTTTAAATTGGATACCGGAACGATTTCGCCTAGCCACCAGCATCATCTCCCAATGAAGAAGCTCAAATACACTGCATTCTTCTTCCACCCCACCAGACGAATGTCCTACAAAAGTGCCAAATGGGCACGTCGGGGGGGGACCCGATCAGTTCGGCGCCTCCGTTTCGGCGCTACCGGTTCGGCGCCACCGTTTTGGCGCCGCCGGTTCGGCGCAGTAACGTTTCGGCGCCGTACGTTTCGGCGCCAGAGCTTTACCTAAGAATCACACCAGGAAACTATTGTATTAAAGAGGTATTAAAAACTTGGTCCATAAGATGCGACAGACGTAGTGTTTTAAAAAAAGGGGGAAAAATTGGTCGCCGGAAAAAAAACAGGAAAGAAACGTTTGTTTTTATTCAATTTTTCGTGCTACTTAGGAAAAGAACGTTTTTTT
>JAGDQP010008883.1:0-35029 GCA_022664845.1 Lepisma saccharinum | reverse complement strand
GTTTCTAGGCTAAATAGCTCGGCTAAGTTCGTTAATGAGCAAAATCTACCCAAGGGGTTGGTTGGGTGAAATTTTCAAAAAATATATATCAGCCCCTATGGATTTTCTATTGAAACTTTGTCTGCATAAATTATAGTACTCCCTAAGAAGTTTACGGTGACACCAACGATTCAGGGGTTGTGGGGGTACGAATGAGGGTGCGGGTGGAAATTCGAAATTTTTAAAACCGTCTTGTGGGGTAACGTTGAAAAGCTCTTGATGATTAATCTATAAATCAATAACTAGTTTCTCGATAGCGCTCATATTTTGTTAAGGGTACCAGGTGCGTAAATATGAAACCGGAATTTATGTACAGAAAAGACACAGTGATTGGATGACAATGCTAAGAACTATTTTATTCGAAGTATTGGCCATCGCTAGCGATAGATTTCTGCCATCGTTCCGGCAATGTGTGGATGCCACACACACACACACACACACAAACTGTGCCTCTTGTGCTGCAAACCAGTCATCAAGCCATTTTCGTAAGATGTGAAGCGCTGGCCAGCAAGTGCGTGTCCCATGGATGCAAATAAGTGAAAATCGGAAGGCGCCAAGACTGGTGAATAAGCCGCATGCCGAAGGATTTCCCAGCCAAACGTCGCAATCGTTTCCTTGATCGCTTTTACTGTGTGGGAGGGTGCATTATTGTGAAGCACAATCACTTTATGTTGTCTTTGGTCATATTCTGATCGTTTTTCACGCAAAGCTTGATGCAAATCGATCATTTGTTGTCGGTAACGTTGGGTATTAACGGTTTCGCCAGGTTTCAGCAGTTCATAATAGATCACTCCCTTCTGATCCCACAAAACATTGTCTTCCGTCCATTGCGATTTGGTCTTGCAGTCGTTGTCGCCGGTTCTCCTGGAGTTACCCATGATCTCTTACGCTTAGGATTCTCGAAATAGATCCACTTTTCGTCACCAGTCACAATTCGATAGAGAAATGATTTCCTTTTGTACATGGCGAGCAGAATTTCGCAAGTGTTTTTTCGGTTTTCCTGCTGTCGCTCAGTCAAGGCATGTGGAACCCATTATCCCACCTTCTGTCTGAATCTAGCCCATGGCTTTTAAACGTATGGAAACTGCTTCTCGTGTCATATTTAATTGATCCGCGAGTTGTTGTTGTATTTGAGCGTCATCCTTATCCAACAAAGCTTGCAATTCACTGTCTGCAAACGTTTTCGGTGGTCTTCCACGTTCTTCGTTTCTCACGTCAAAATCGACACTTTTAAATTTTGTAAACCACGCATAGCACTGTGACTTACCAAGCGCATGATCACCGTAAGCTTTGACAAGCATGCGATGTGATTCTGCAGCAGTTTTCTTCAAATGGTAACAAATAATGAATGCTGTTCGCATATTGTAGTTTATAGGCAAATTGCGCCATGTTCAACGCTATTAAACACTACACTATGACATGAAACTTGTCTGGTTGTGAGTTGCAAATCGTTATCAGCAATCAAAACAAGCAAGCGGCGCCAAGGACGCAGTTTTACGGTAACCACAGTGACAGCTAACGCCGTCTATGCACAAATTCAGGTTTCATATTTACACACCTGGTATATGATGTGGCTGGGCCTGTTAATTTCAATTGGAATATCACTGCATTCAATTCTAATAACAAAAAGTTTACACGGTAATTAGTTACCGTATTTATAATTCTATAATGAAAATAAAATGATAAAAGTATATTCAGTTAAAGTGCTTTTATTCTGCACTTACCCCGATAAATTCAATCAAACACACTTCGAAATCTACCTCAGCCTGTAGGCCTGCAGAAGGGATGTTTTCCCCCTTATTTTTCAATAAAGCTGTGTATTTATCAATACTCAGTTTTCGATTCCTTTACATAAATTTAGTTTCTTCCCAACACTTGGGTTTCATTTCTCAATTAAAATTAGTTCTTTATATTACTTGAGGACCTCGGGGTGTCCGAGATACCCCGACCAAGGTAGGTGTGTGCTCTGAGGCGTTAGGCCAGTGACTCCAAGGTTTGAATCCCGCCCGGAACATAGATGTTTGTGTGTGCTTTTTACTTGGTTTTAAGGGTATCAGTCGACAAAGACGAAATCTAGGAATATCAGTTTATCAGTAAAATCAAATTACAAAAAGATATGTGGTTAGAGTACCTCTTTCTGTACGCGTTGACACTTGACAAGGGTTCAATTCCAGCCAGGGTCTATTGAACGGAGTGGTTCCGAGCCGAACCCACCAAAAATTGTAGGTTACGTTCTTAGAAGCTTACTAGTATGTTCAGGACGTTAATAACCGTACATTTGTAATACTTGGTTTCAGTTTCCTTTTAAATCGAACCCAGTTTCTTCCCAACACGTAGGTTTCTTTTCATTTTAATGTATGTTCCTTTCTTTATATCACCCAATTTTCACTCCCTTTAAATCAAAGTAAGTTTAAAAAAAATCAGGTTTTCATTCCTTTCAACGAGAATTCCTTTCTTTTCTAGTACTAGCTTTTTCGTTTCCTTAGAGGCTTTGTTTTCTTTCAATCAAATTTCCTTTCTTTATGTCACCCACCTTCGTCTCTTATCAATCAAAATGTGTTTCTTTATACAGGATGAGGCAAAAAGATGTTAATATTAAATGGGTGTTTAATCACTTTAAATAATAAGACAGGGTTTCTTTATAGGGTTTCAATTTGGCTCCCATCCCTCTCAATGCACTTGTGGAGTCTGTCCACTGTTGTTTCTATGGCCCTCTGGGCCATTTGGGGAGAAATGGCAGCGATGACGTTAGTGATCCGGTGTTTTAGGTCGTCCAAGTTGCGAGTTTTGCTAGCGTAGACCCGATCCTTGACCATGCACCATAGCCAAAAAACGCATGACGTCAGGTCGGGTGAACGTGCCGGCCATGGGAGAGGACCACCCCTACCAATCCAGCGCTTACCGAACGTGCCGTTCAGGTATTCCCGAACGATCAGATTGTAATGAGCAGGAGCGCCATTTTGCTGTAAGTACCCCCGCTGGAGAATGGCAAGTGGTATGTTCTCCTCGATGAACGTGCTGAGCATGGCAATGTAATTCTCTCCCCTGACCGTATATTTTTTTAAAAAAGAAGGGTTCAATCACTCCAAATTTGCTTATTGCACACCAAAAGTTCCCCTTTTGGGAATCCCGCATGTGCTCTCGAACTTCCTTCGGGTGCTTGGTCGCCCAAATGACACAGTTGTGTTGTTCACATCACCGCTGATATGGAATGTCGCCTCGTCAGAAAAAAAAATAACAGAATGTCAGGTTCCATGTACATCATCTGCAGGAGAATTTCTGCAGCACTCACACGTGCTTGCTTGTCCGCGTTTGTGAGCTCCTGCACAATCTGCAAGTGGTATGGCTTCATTCCTAAATCATGATGCAAGATTCTAATTAGTGACCTTTGTGTGATGTAAGTTTCTAGAGAAAGTCTGCGCGTGGACTTGGTTGGGCTGGCTAAAATCACTCCCTGGACGAGGATGATGTTCACTTCAGCTCGGACAGATCTCTTTCTACCGCTGTTTCCCTTACACTCGTCTTGAACAGACCTCGTGCGGACAAACTTATTGTAGATCCTACCAATTGTCAGCCGTGATGGTGCATCGCGTACCGCTCAGGCCATGAATTTTTCTTGTACGATGCTTGGGAACTAAAGATCTCCATCCAGGCAGCTATCTTCCTTCGTTCCTCAATGGAATATCGGGACGCCATGCTTTAACTTGCAAAACAAATACAAATACAGTGTTAACATCTTTTTGCCTCACCCTGTAATACTCGGGTTCAGGGCCCTTGATAGGGACATAATATTCCCGCTCTGTTCATCGGGAACTTTAAAACTCGGGAACGACTGGTGCTATGAAGATGGTTGTCGTGTCGTTAGAAAGGTTTTGGAAAGGCACGGCCAAAGCCGCAAAGATTAGAAATTTGTCCGTCGATAAATTTCAACTCAGGAACTACTAGGACTACGAAAGTGTTGTTCAAAAGATCTTGAAGAAATTTTTCCAACAAATTATCCAAATTTGATGTTCGCTGCTGAAGCCAGACGATAACACCTAACACCGTCGCAAGTTTCAACTCGGGGACTAGAAAGGTCTGTTCTATAAAGGGACTCTCGGAATCGTAGAGATTGTTAATAGAATCGCAGCTTTCACTTGTTTGTTTTCTTTAAATCGAATTTTCATTCTCCCCAATACTCGGGTTTCATTTCTTCCAAATCAAAGTTCGTTTCATTGCACTCGGTTTTCGTTTCCTTAAATTCATTTCCTATTAGGTTTGTAAATTGAGGATTTAGTGCTTTTTGTGGCAGGTAGTGTTGCCACGAGACGAGACAGAGAAATGGCTATAGAAAACGAGACGAGACAGAGCTCTTGTAATGTAAAATATACATCTTTTCGAGACGAGACACTCTCTGGACAAGACACTTTCGAGACGAAATTTAGGCTGTCTCGTCTCGTCGGCAACACTACTAGCAGGTCTAAACAGCACATTGTCAAGACGTATTATAATAATAAGCCCAAAAGGAGAAATAATATCGATTGTAGAAATGAACATAATCGATTTTCAAACTCTTACAAAGTCGTCAAGGTTTTTCCAAAGCTTTCCTCAGTACCTCTCTACATAAGTAACGGTATGATACCTTCAATATAGACCTAGTTACTAGCCTTATCATTTCGTTTTGTAGCTAACTATAAAACGTGACGGCCTGTAACTTCGAATGAGGTAAAGACAGAACTTAAGGTTAGTTTAAAGGAGCGATCTCTACCTATAGATGGCAGCACTTCCGTATGTCTCTAATATATTTTCTCGTTGCATGAAATTTCAATGTTGCTCCTACAAATTCAAGCCTAGAGAGTTCTAACTTTCAGAGAAGAAAGTTCATAACCATTCCAAGAGTTCTATCCGTGCCAATTCTTTTCGTTCATTTTTGTTCATAGTTGAAACGCCTTGATTTTTTTAAAGGTTTGGATACTGACTACAAGAATCAAGCGATCTTAACAATAATCAAAAAAGAAAATAAAGTCAGGTGGGACTTCCTTCTCGGTAAGTTTGAACTCTCTGAGCTTGATTTTGTATAGTTGCGTACAAAACTAAACGACCTTGAATCCTATAGTAAGCATATGGCGTCAGGGTCGTTTTGTTTTGTCTTGAACTATAGGAGCAGTTCTGAAATTTCATGCAATGAAAAAATACGTTAGATGTATACGGAAATAGTGCAGCCATGTATGTGTGTTGTAGCTATAGAAACCGTTGCCCTAATAATTTCTATAAAGTTTCAAACTCTTATAGCGTAATAAAATAAACTAAAATTACCAATTTATTTATTTGTTTACATCAAAATTAAAAGAATATTTCAATCAGAAACATCATATTTCCGTTCTAATTGTTGACATGTAAACATCTTTCAGTGCGACATCAATTAAACCCTTCATGGGATTTATGTTTCCGTCTTCTCGATCAGCGGATAAGTTACATGTGAAGTGACGGGAACTAGAGTTACGCTTCCATGCACACACACGCACGCACATACACACGAGCTTTTCTTTTCTTACTTCACGTTACGCACTAACACCTTCAGAAATTTGCAACGTAGGTAAGATTACATGAGTATTTTCTTCAGTGAAATTAAAATTTACTCACTTTTTTTTTCTAATTTGAATTAAGAGGTGTCTTTGGTTCAGACCAAATGAATGATGTAAGGATGGGAGAATTTGTGGAATGAAGAAAGTGGGAAGAAACGGGAGAACGTTAAGAACGGTGTTTGTCCAACACAAAGCCCACATGGCATGAGCCGGGATCAAGCTGGGGAATCCCAAGCACTAGGTGAGCCCTCTACCACTGAGCCACCGCGACCCTACTCACTTTCGTATCAGACTTCTTCAATATATAGGGTATCTCGGAAATGATAGCACAAACTTTGGAAGGGGATTATTTACATGAAACCAACAACAACAACAACAAAAAGCTTCCTTTGAAGATATTCAAAATTATGCGTTGTTTCGGAGTTACATTCGCTCAAATTTACGACGGTATAAATCCGGCTGTGGCATCCTCACAAATGACGTCATATGCCGACACATAATGACGTAAGCGGTGTCGACTTTAAAAAATCACAATCGAAGTATTGCCTCATCCATGTTTATGATTGAGGGAATGCCTCATAGACACGTTTCGCAACATTCTTTACGGTTGCGAAAATTGGAGTACGACCCCTAGCAGATGAACTTAAATTACGTGTGTTTGAAAATAAGGTTTTGAGAAAGATTTACGGGCCGAAACGGGACGAGATGACTGGAGAATAGAGGAGACTGCATAATGAAGAAATCCACGAACTGTACGATTCTCCAGATGTAAAAATAATAAAATCCCGACGACTAAGGTGAGCAGGCCATGTAGTTCGGATGGGGGAAAACGAAGATTATATTGCATCCTGGTTGGAAGGCCGGATGGAAGGAGACCATTGGCAAGACCGAGACGTCATTCGGAGGACAATTTTAGAAGAGATCTTTGAGAATTAGGTGTTCGTGATGAAAACTATGTTGATGTTGCCCAGGATAGAATCCAATGGCGAATGTTTGTTACTGCGGCGATGGACTTGCGAGTTCCATAAGCCATAGAGTTAGTTAGTTATTGGTGTAACTAGTCACCTCCAGAAGATTAGCCATTATGTATTGTGAAACATGTGAAGGATTTAGTGTGTTCTTCCTAGCTTAATTGGTTAAGGCATTTACCGTTCATGGAAAGGACTCGCAACACTGACAACTCCATTTCATAAGTTCGGGAAAATCCACAGTAGGCCTACTTGTGTTGAATAATGTTTATGCCAAGTTTGGCGGAGCTAGGTCTAACTGAATGGAAGTAATTTGAACAATTGTTTTTTTTTTTAGAAAATAGGTTGGCAACTCTTAACTTCTGCCCCAAGACTGTCTTGGTGGCTCTGAGGTAGTCTAGCTACGACCTTTCGAACGATACCTTATGCATGATTCTACACTTTATAGTTCATGAAATATATTTTTGGCATGTTCTGGCAATACTGATAACGGAATTCCTGGGAAGCGGGAACATCAGTATGTTCCTATTAAGTCAAAAATGTTTATGCCAAGTTTGGTGCTGCTATGACTAAAATAATGAAAGCAATTTCATAACAAACTTACTTTTATAGAAAATATGCTGGCAAGTGGGTTGCTTGGCAACGTATACCTTCTCAGTGTGTCGCATAATGTTTATGCCAAGTTTGTCGCAGCTAGGTCTAACTGAGTACAAGCAATTTGAACAATTGATTTTCTTAGAACACTGGCTGGCAACACTGAACCACTGCACCAATCGAGGCAATTCCAGAGCCTCTGCGCTAGTCTAGCCAAGACCTTTCTAACGACACTACAAGCATCTCTAAATCTTGAAGTTCCTGAGATTTAATTTCTGGACGCGGAAGGACGGACACCATGAGCGGGAATAGAAGGTCCCTTTGCTTAAGCTTTGTTATCAAGGGACCTAATAACGGCTTGTGTGTAGCCTTTTGATGGCAATGTGGAAGGTACAGTCAGCTCGAAAAGTTTCTACAATATCTTAAAATTTCTTTTCTCAATAACTTTGGAATGGATAGACCAATTTGAGTGCAGTTTTTTGTAAGTTACAGAAAATTTCATTTTGTTTACGTTACAAGAAACCTTACTCGAACAGTTCTATCCCTTCCACAGTTATTTGAAGTAGAAATGATAAGACTGTGTACAAACTTTTGACGTTGACTGAATGTGTGCCCTCTTCAACTAACTCATCCTAAATGCAATGATATTTTCTATTCACACAGGCAATAAATGAGTCATTAAAATGTTATTTAAAATAAGTTTTAATATTAATTAGCGAACAAAATACATAAGTTAAAAATTATTCAAGAATTATTTCTTTAGCGATTCTAATATTGTCCTCCCAACGACGTCTCGGGCTTCCCAACGGCTTCTTTCCATCCGGTTTACCAATCAAAGTAGGACACCTAATGGTTTACAAATAATAAGTAAATAAATAAATAACAATAAAATGTAGCGAGGATGACTATTTGATGAGCAATTACATTCAAAAGTTGTTAACAAGCCTTGAGAACATTTTCTTTTCGTTAGAAGAGGAAGTTGCTGTCAATGTAATAGTGACGTATGGAAGGAATTATTTGCAATTAATACATTTTATTGTCCTCTAATTGTAGTAGATTTTGTCATTATTAGAAGTATTAAACATCCTCATTAATGGAATCGGAGTTTTCCGAGAAGAAAAAATTACAGACCTTCGAATGTTTCTCGTAAGTCTTTATTGTTGATTTTCCAATTAGAGCTTCAGAGCACGTACCTTACTTATTTTGAATCACCGTGCTTCAGAAGATAATCATTTGTTATACCACTAACCAGTGTCGCATATTTCCGTACTACATATAATTTTCTTCTAGTAAGAAACCAACTGCTGATATCATCAATATTATACGGGACATTGTGATATTTTGCTAAGCTCACAGTATATACAGGTATATCGCTCTAGGTGTATGTTTGGTATACATAATGTTAGGTTCAGAAACTCACTAGAGAGGTTCTTTCCGTGATATTGAAACTTAAGGTTGCAAGCCGTAACTGCTGAGGTATAACGATCCTCAGCGAACACGCTTCGAAAGAAAGGATTAGGTAAGTTAGTGGTCAGTACTTTATATAAGGTACCATACCCACATTCTCCTGGTGGGACTCAGATTGACCGACCACTATGTTCAAATTCGTAATCAGCAGTCACCATTCTCAAATATTTCGTCCATTTCACTGTGATCATTGTCATTATCGAACAAGAGGTCGCGTGTCTTATCTTTTGTTAAATTGCTGTGAGACAAATTTCATAAGGCAACAAGAGGTCGCGTGTCTTATCTTTTGTTAACTTGCTGTGAGACAAATTTCATAAGGCAACAAGAGGTCGCGTGTCTTATCTTTTGTTAACTTGCTGTGAGACAAATTTCATAAGGCAACGCAGGAAAGAAACAGAAACCGTACTAAATCTTGACTAAAATAACAGACGAAGCTCAAGCAATCGCTAACGCGACAGTCACACTGGGGTCTGTTGAACCCCAAACATACTTAAGAACCGACTTGCTTAACACAAAGCTCGCAGTTGATTATTTACACCATCCCAACCAGCAGGTAGTGATGGCAATCAAATTTACATGGAAGGGAAATTTTTCAATAATGGTAGAAAAAAAGTATTAAATACATTTTTCAGGGGTGTGGTAAACCCCAGTGACTACAAAGGGTTAAACGGTAGAGCACTTCCTTCAAGAAAATTGTAAGAAGATTTAAAAAATGTGCTCGTTATTGATTTCTAGAGGGTGGAAGCATAAATGTCTCATCGTTTTTAAACATCTATCCTGAAATATCTAAGCAACGGAGGAAAAATGAAACACATACCTACTTATTAAGGAAAAAATCCATTTACTGACTAACAATCTGATTTCTAATAAGAATTGAAGCTTTCCTGGCGGCGAATATTATACAGATGTTCTCGGGATATCAGCCAGGTGAAGTCCGACGATAGAGCCGACGTTTCAAGAACAGACATTGTTCTCATCTTCAGGGCAAGTATACTGAGACCAGTTCATGTGTACTATATATAGTAACGGTAGGGGGCGGAGCTTAAGAATCTGTGTCTCTGATTGGTTGGCCTATAGCTTGACGCTGATTGGTCGTTTTCATGTATGTTTTCTTTATGACTGGTGTCCAAGTCCGACTAAGTTGAAATCCTGTATCTCTGTTGACATTATTACGTTCTTGTAGTATGGCAAGAGATTCTTTTATCATCCTATCCCAGTAATTGGAGCTCTTTGAGATAATTTTAGTGTCAGAAAATAAAATTCTATGTTTTTCTGTTATGCTGTGTTCTGCCAGGCCTGATTTCTCCGGATAAAATAGCTTTATGTATCTTTCATGCTCCTTGCATCGATGTTCTACTGTCCGTCCTGTTTGTCCTATGTATGTTTTTCCGCATTCACAAGGAATGCAGTATACTCCTGGTGTCTTAAGACCCAAGTCGTCCTTAACTGGACGAAGTAGGTTTCTGATTTTTGACGGCGGTCTATGAATGGTTTTGATGTTGTGTCTCCTCATGATACTTGCAACCTTTCCAGAAAGTTTACCAGTGTAGGGCAGGACTGCAATATTGACTGGATCTTCAGTTTCTGGGGTGGTCTTCTTCTTGCTGGAAAAGGTCCTTTTTAGGACCAAACGAATGTCATCTTTCTTGTATCCATTCTGCAGTAAGGTCTTCTTGAGATGTGCCAGTTCACTAGGGAGGCTTTCTTGGTCTGAGATGGTTTTTGCTCTAAGTGCAAGTGTGCTGATGACTGTATTGCGCTGCGATTTATGGTGAAAACTGTTTCCATTAAGGTAAAGGTCGGTATGGGTAGGCTTCCTATAAACATTGTGGCCCAGACTTCCATCAGGTTTGCGACGAATGAGGATGTCTAGAAATGGTATGCAGCCCTCCGTTTCTGTTTCCATGGTGAACTTAATGTTGCTGTGTTGATTGTTGAGAAATTCAAGGAACGACTGTAGCGCATTTCTACCATGTGGCCAAATGACAAATGTATCATCGACGTATCTGTAAAAACATGATGGTTTTAATGGTGCTGATTCTAGTGCTTTCTGCTCGAAACTCTCCATGAAAAAATTTGCCACTGCTGGTGAGAGAGGTGATCCCATGGCGACGCCGTCTGTTTGTTCATAGTACTGTCCGTCGAAGAGGAAATATGTGGAAGTTAATGTTATCTTGAATAAATCTACAATCACCGGCGGGAAGTGCTCGCTGAGTAAAAGCAACGTGTCCTGTACTGGAACCTTGGTAAACAGAGAGACCACATCGAAGCTGGCTAGGATGTCATCTGGAGAAATACGTATGGTCTTCAGTATTTCCACGAATTCATATGAGTTCTTGACGTGGTGTTCACACTGTCCCACCAAGGGTTGAAGAAGAGAAGTGAGGTACTTTGGCCAGACGGTAAGTTGGGCTTCCAATTGCACTGACAATGGGCCTCATTGGGATGTCAGTCTTATGTATTTTCGGTAGTCCATACAGTCTCGGTGGTTGGAGTTATGTGACGTGATTTTCTTGCGTATTTCTTCTGGCAAATTTGCCTTCTTCAGAAGGATGGCAACTCTACGTTCAATACTGGCGGTGGGATCTTTCTTGAGTTGTCTATAGGCCGAGTCGTTGAGTAAATCTGACATCTTCTTCTTGTAGGCTTCAGTAGGAATGAGTATCTGCCGAAAAATGGTAAAAAAAATGAGTGTTATATTCAGTGATTATGCCACTGGAAATTGTAGTGAAAATAATGGTGTACTGAAAATCTGATTTTTTTTTTCTCTGTAAATGGCATGCTTTCCTTAATAAGTAGGTATGTGTTTCATTTTCCTCCGTTGCTTTTACTTTTTTAAGGATAGATGTTTAAATATGATGAAATATTTATGGCCACCCTGTAGTTTGAAGGGTACATCTTTGCAGGCGGTTTTTCTTTCAAAAATAGATTAATTTTGTTTTATTTGCATCCATAATTCGATAAAAGAGAGTCAACGATAAAAGGCAAAGAGATACAACTAAGGAACAACGTTCACTAATCCTATTTCCGAAATGAGATTGAAATCTGTTGTCAAATATTTTCTCCATCGCCGGTACACTGTTAAAAATTTTTGGAAACATTCCTGGTAAGTGGTAACCTTAGCTACCTGGAAATTTCCAGTAACTTGGATAATAAAAGCACCCATCATTTAGTTTTCAGGAACACTGGAAGTAAAAGAAAGAGACAGAGATAACTCCATGGTTGTTCAGTTAGAATTCCAGCGCATAACCGACTAAACTAAACTGCCAATCATAAGACAACACTAGATAAAAACAGTACAGAGTGTCAGAAATACGTTTCATGAACTCCAAAAAAAATAAACAAAGCTACTCCCAAAACTCACGCTCTGTGCTTTTTTTCTTTTCTAGCATTTTCACTATCTGTCAATTAAGGATTGGATTGATAATATTTCCCAGTTAGACGAAAATGGGTGATTAAGATCACGGCAACAAACACTTAACTACATTTGAACTGTGGCTACGATGAGAAACCGTTTTCGCTTACTGCGCATGCGCGAAAATAACATTGGAACTGAGAAACTCGAATAACACAAAAGAAATTGCTCGGTGTTTTTTAGAAAATTACAGCAAATTTAAACATTTACCTGAAATGTTACTGGATATATCAAGACACTTTCCCAAAAGTTTGTGACTGTGTTTTAAATAAACTTGAATCCTTTCTATTTTATTGATAGAAATTAATAAATATAAAATGAAAACAGACAGCATGACAATAAGAAATCTAAATGAAACAAACATAAAGTCAGTGACTTAAGTGAATTTCCATGTGACAACAAAAGAAGATCGAATGACAGTTGCAGTAAAAAAGTGTTTCTTGTGACAGTGGAAGTGCCATAAATAAAACTTGGACACTCGCATTAGTAATTCTGGGTCAGGAGTTCTCTTGCAGCACGAAGTGTGTGATGTCTTTTAAACCCATTTCATAAACATAAACAACAGATTTCAATATGGCAACTCCTCCATTTTTCTTTCTCTTCACCTTACAGCTTGTGTATATGTGTGTGTGTGAAAGTTAACGTTGTCAAAGCGGGTAATATATCTTCCATGTTAACCTCTATTCGCGTCTTAATTCAGCAAATGTTTACAACAGATAATTCAGTTGCACGACAACGTATTTTCTGTACCACACCCTTTTATCATGCAAAGTTGCCATAGATTTAGGTGAGAAAAGACTGCAGTGCTTGAAGGTGGAAATATAAGGCTGTAAAATATGTTTTCTTGCAATTCTCTTATCTACCAGGACATGTCTAAGCTTTCAAAACAGATGTACTACAGAGAAAATATGGTCGCCGAAGCTAGTGAGAAACTAAACTAGGTCTCCCACTTATTTGCTTTACCACTACTCTATCCGTCATTCGACAAACTTCTGAGCATACGGTGTATTCTCTAGAAGAGATGTGTTACATTAGGGTTGAACGAGAAAAGAAACTGTGTGACAGTTTTTTAATAGTTAAAATAAATTGAATTTCGTCTTCCTTGCCTCAAAAGCTTTTTTCTGAAAAATAAATTTTTGACGGGGTGCAAGAACTTTGAAGTTTTAATTATAGTAAAATTTTGTGTTATTGTTACATGTATAAATTTGTTTGTGTTACTTTCTCAACGTGAAACTATGCTTTGGGTTTACATTTACAACTCGTAAACATCAGCAATAAACTCACCAACTGTCACCCTTGTCACTCGTTAGTATCGCATGCACAAAGTGGGGGGTGGCAGTTGAAGAGCTAATTACTCATGTTTACAAGTTTAAATGTAAACCAAAAGCGTAGTTTCACGTTGAGAAAGTAACACAAACAAATTTATACATGTAACAATAACACAAAATTTACTATAATTAAAATTTCAAAGTTCTTGCACCCCATCAAAAATTTATTTTTCAGAAAAAAGCTTTTGAGGCAAGGAAGACTAAATCCAACTTATTTTTACTATTAGAAATCACTAATAATTTTGAGATTTTCGTTCCACTGTAGTGTATATTTAAACATGTCTTTACTTACCTTCGTTCTCATGATACGATGGAACTTCAACCTTATCAATCCTCATTCAACCTCATCCAACTGATATATTTTCAACCTCGTTTTTCGCGAGGGAAATTTAATCTCGACATCGTGTCGCGAGGGTAATGGTGAGGTTGCCCTCACGAAGTTCAAAACTGCTGCCTCAGATTTCAACTCAGGCGGCGTTATTCTGCTGGGCCCAAAACAAGGACAGACTACGATTCGAACCAGCAACCCTGAAGACGCTGACCTACTGCATCAGACCACACGACTACCTCGATCGACTTAGATCTCTCTGGGAAAAATAAGATGTAGTTTGAGAAGGAGTCTGATCTATCATGGAGAACGGTAGTTCTTCGAGTGACGCTGAGAAATGAGTCTGTAAGCGGCACTCCAGTGTATACAGCTAGTTTCGGATCTAGTGAACTATAAGCCCGATTTTGATGCTTTGAAAGCTCTTTGCGAAAAATAATCAAAATTTCAGATTTGTGATCATAGCACTGATCCCAGACCATATAGGCGGTCGAAACTTGCTGAATCTTTAGCTACGGTTCAATACCTTTCAAACGGTGTATCACGCGTCAAAATCGGGGCCCCGAATCACAGAATATTCACAAATGGTCGAAAAGTTTGTCTGTGATTCTGTCTGTCTTTTTGTTCTAACTTCAAATGATTGGTACCGGGGCGTTTTGGAGGTCAATTGCGGGCCCCAACAAGTTTAGATAAAAACAATGATTATTTTCTGATAGGAGTTACCGTTTTCGAGATACGGAGCCTACCATGGTCCAAAATCAACCTTTTGTATGAAGACTATGCATTTTTTAAAAAAAAACAAACAACCTTAGAAAATAAATGATATCAGTATAAAAAACCCTTCGGGGAAAAGGGAAGAGTGACGCAAGAATCCTACTCACAAAAGAAGTGATATCTATTTTGCGAGTGATTTTCTTTGTGTCACTATGGCGGAAGGGAAGATACTAATCTCTTAATTTTATTACAAAGGAAATACTTCCGACCCACAAACACTTCCGTGACACAAAGAAAATCACTCGCAAAGTGGATAACACTTCTTTTGTGAATAGAATTCTTGCGTCACTCTTCTCTTTACCCCGAAAGGGTTTTTATACTGATTTAGATAAACGGGAAGTAACTCGATCCCAAATAATTATGGTCTCGTAGTTGGACTGGCGAAATAGTACACAAAAGTCACGATTAACAGAATCTCGTTTAACCAAATTTTCGCATTAACCGAATCGCGACGCAGTAAAAAAAAAATGATTTTTAGCAGTTTGCAGATCCAACATTTGATTTATACTCTTAATTATGGACGAATTATTTGAAAAAATCCTTGCAATGTTCAGTAAAAATACAGTACTTATATTATAGTAATAGACCTGTGTTAAAAAAATATTTTAAAATAAAGCTCTTCTTTTATTTATTTATTTATTTATTGTTAAGTTTCAGATACAGCTTGAGTTGCCATTTTACACAGAAACAAAATAACAATGCAACAAACTAGATAACTTCACTACAAACTAAATAACTTTACTACAAACTAAATAACATGAAATTAAATTTTAAACAACACATAACACAGCAATTTATATAAAAAAACATAACGATTATACTACACAAGAGGAATAACTCATATATTTGTATTTAGCGTTCGATGGAAAGTGTTTTCAGATCCGAAAATATCAATATTTGAATCAAGGTTATTGTACATAATTACTAGTCTATGGAATAAGGAGCGCTGCAGTATACTTAGCCTAGGCGTGGCACAATGAAGGAGGTTATTATTTCTGGTTATTCGCAACGGAACACGGAAGTAAAATTTAGATATCAACTCTCCAGTTCTAAGATTACCGTTAAGTATCTTGTACAAATACATCAAATCTGCTAGCTTGCGACTAGAAGAGGGAACGTGGAGACCAAGAACGGATAATAACTCGGGTTTGCTTAAGCTACGTACTGATGGTATTCTTCTTTTGACTATAGCAAGAAAAAAGTTCAGAACAGAATCAATATGAGATAGATTAGAAATAGTAGCCACGTTCCAAATTGGGGAGCAATATTCAATTTTAGGGGAGATGAAGGTTTTGTAGAACATACTCAATGAATGGAGGTCCTTAATTTCTGTAAATCTATAGAGAAGACCAAGTAAGCGCATAGAACTGTTAGTTACAGAAGTCACGTGATCAGCAAATATAAGTTTCTCGTCAAATACCACTCCAAGGTCCTTTTGAGAAGAAACTTTAGCAATAGGATTATCATCAATGATATAGGCAGATGGGATTTGATTCCTCTTTAATGAAATAGTAAGAAAAGAAGATTTTGAGGGATTTATTTTCAAGTTCCACGCATCACACCAGTCCAAGAGGTCAGAGATGGAAGTTTGGAGATCAGCAACATCCTGTAATGATCTGATTTCTCGAAATAATTTACAGTCGTCAGCAAAAAGAAGAATTTTGGTTTCAGATGACGAGAGATAAGATGGGAGATCGTCCATATATAGAAGGAAAAGGAGGGGACCCAAAACACTACCTTGAGGTACACCAGAGAGAACGGGGACAAAATTAGAAGAACACTGTCCTCTGTCCTGTTAACACGTATTATAGTGCTACTGAACAACAGTATATAAATAACTATGTTTCCGGTTTAACCGAATTTTCGTTTAACCAAATCACCCTTCGTCGCATAAAATTTGCTTAAACAATACTCTTGTCCAGTTCAGTTTTCACAGGAATTAGGAAGGACTTTGCATGAACCTTGGAAGGTTGGAAATATTGGGGCTGTAGTTAGAACTGGACTCTGGTGTCGGTAGTTAGTGGGACTAGGACACTACAATAAATAATAAATATGTGAACCTCTTATTACGATGTTAACATCTAAGAAAATTTGAAAATCTGATCCTTAAAAGAAAGTGCAAAACATAACTTGCCATAGCCTGACCATACGAGTTTCAGAAAAATAACTTCAAAGATTGAGTACGATTATTAGAAGTTACGGGAAAAAATGTCCTCAATAACAAGTTAACCAAGCTATGTCAATTATGACATTAAAACTAGTTGTTTTTGTCCTCTGTTTCACTGGTAAACAACACATGGCGAGTGCGAAATGTGCGTGTCTACATGGAATTTATAAATGAGAATATTTCAATGTCAACTTTCTTCTACTTTTTTTTAAAGAAAAAAGAGGAAAGGGGAGAAACAAATGTCATTTTAAAAAGCCATTGAGGTCATTTGTTTAAAAGAAAGAAATGGGCGGAGGCAAATTATAGTTCCTTTGTTCTTATACTGTTTCCTAAACCACCTCTCGTTCCACCCAACCTTAATAATTTTCTACATGTAATTATAAGTTATAAACTTTTTTGAGCGGTAAAATACAAAAAAAAAAAAAACTGCTAACATCTTAAACGTAGAATAGTTATAATTCTGCAGGCAGAGGAAAATTGAGGGAGACTAGTCACACCTTAAGGTGCATCATTCGTTACCAATTTAACTTAAATATGTATCGTTGATAACAATCAGAAAAAGAACAGAGTTCTTGGTGTATATTCTTGTCTAATTTGTCTGTAGAAATAAAACAAGTCCAAACCTCTCTTCACACACGAAGCACAAGTCTCATTACAGCAGCTGTTATACTGTTCAATTCATGACTTTTATTGGGTAGGTGCAAAACTTCTACCCATTCTAATACGTCACAGGTTAGCGGAGTACTGACCTTACAGATGGCGCGGCCACTGCATAAATCAGTAGCCACGTAATGTGGGAAACATTAGAGTAGATATAGGCACAGGCAGTGAATGGTGACGATGAGACAGGAACGTTGAAATGAAGACCTATAAGGACCACATCAGGCACTGTTGGTTCGATAAAGGTATTAATGCGACCGCAACATTCAGCAAGTGTATGGTGAAGATGAAGTTGACGATAGCGCACGTTATCAGTGGTTTCGAAAATTCAAGGACGGAGACAGAAGCAGTCAAGGTTAACCACGGTCTGGACGTCTATCAGTGTTTTCCGAAGAGGATATCTGCCAGAGCACACAAAACAACCTGAATCGAACCGCAGAGGAATTAGTGGACATTTCAGGTACACAGGGCAACAGTTCAAAGACGGATAGAATCGTTGGGTTTCACCACAAAGTTCCATCGTTCAGTTCCACATCAGCTGAGTGAAACTCAATGGTAGGGGCCCATCGTGACCCGTGTTTCCTTGCTTTCCCGATACAAAAAACGACGTCACGCGTGTTGAGAAGTGGGGTTTGTACCGGAATGTAATGCGTCAAACGACTTAACCGCCTCCATCGACGCCCAAACCAGAAGTTCATCCCCAAGAAGGTAGGGTGTGAAAGACTCAATTTACTGGAATGTCGTGGAATCTAACCAAACCATCTTTCACTGTCAACAGTTTGGCAAACTGTAAGCTGATTTGCGATCGAAGGGGCCAGACCTCGTCAAACGCCAAGGAATTATCATCCACCATGATAACGTCAGGCCACGTGCTGCTATCATCTCCCGTGAAAAATTGATGGACTTTAGTTGGGAGGTTAAAAACAAAACAAATCAGAGAGTAATGGATAAAATAAAGGAAAGAAACTTAACTGGTTGAGACATTGTTTAGCCAGAAAGTTTATGTGGAAGTACACAATGCAGTTGAACGTGTTCTTGAAAGATAAAGATGCAAAGGAAAAAGCCAGATAGATAGACAGCATTAAGGTAGAAAATTGTGCCATAAAGCAAAGGAGAATGCTGGGTCAAGTGAAGGTTGTTTTAGCGTGTTTTGAAGAGTCAACAAAAGGTAATGGATATCATTTATATCATCTGATGATCTTAGTAAATATCTTGTGGTATTCCAAGTGAAGCGGTAAAATGCTACTTTCTGTGAACTCTTGTGTATTGACTGCTGGAAACTTGATCTTGTAATAGCAAGAAAAGAATAGTGAACGAGTGAGTGACTGGATAAAGTCTTTTGATATTCTAACCTAGATTCGAAGACACGATTCTTTGCATGCTAATGTTGGTTATTCTTCACTGTTGAATGAAAAGAAATTTAAAATAAAAATATTGGTGCTCTTTTCAGGCCATGTTTATTAAACACAGACTGTCTGTGTCAGTCCATATGTATGAATTAATATATATATCTCTCTCTTCTTTTCTCTCGTGTGTTTGTGTGTGTGTGAGAGAAAGAGAGAGGGAGAGAAAGGAAGAAAAAAAGAGAAAGAGAAGAAGGAAATGATAGATAATGAGTACTTATAAATAGGCAGACCAAAGTTCAAAGAATGGAACAATAATTAAGATACAACACTGAAACTACAGATCCTGACTCCTAATAAGAAAGTACTTTGTCCATCTTTTGCCTAACTGAGACAAGAGTGACATCTGTTAGCTCTTTGGAGAACCTTTTTAGCAAACTTGCATGCATGAAGAGAATATACATAGTGTGTCCTATATTTGATGCGCAGGTAAACGTAATGCTGATTATAGACTTTTAAAAGGCTCTTCTGTAAAATGAAGAAAAATGAACAAAGCAAATGATTGCCCTATGGCCTTCAAACGAAATCATCTTTCTAGCACAGGTAGGTCGTCCCAAACATAGCGACATTTGAGACAAACCTCTTCAGTATGAGAAAGCATTTTGTACCTTCTCCCATTTCCAGTCAAATTAAGGAGGACTAGAGATCTACCAAATCAAGATCCGCACGAGCAGCCATTTTCTTGAACAATCGTAATTTGTCTAATTGAGTCTACACTGATTTGAGAGGGTTTATATATACACCGTATTAAACAATTATTCTTCCGAAATATGAAAATGCATATCAAATTCTTTCAAAGGATCTTGAATTGCTAAGTGGACAATTTTACGAAAATCAAACTGGGCTTGGTCAAGTCACAAGGGTGTGCGTGAAAGTTCTGGGAAATGCAGTTCATTCTAGCAAGGAATCTTTCTCATTTTAATCGAAATGAAAATATGATTTCCTTTATTTCACAAATTGTTCGAAGGTCTCGGGTTCGAATCCTGGCTGCGGTATGGATGTGAATTTTAACTAGCATCGCATTCATAATCTGTATGGGTCGAAATCTAAGTTAACAATAAAAGTAATATTAATGTCAAAATCAACAGCAAATAATTCTGGAAAATCTGCTACAGAACCATTTGAAAAATGTATCCTTTGATTTCTTCGAACACTTGCTACACTCTCGTTACAGCATAGCCATAGCTACGACTTTCAGCCAGTGGCGACGTAAGGCAACCTGGAGCCCGGGGTCTCTGAAAGTCTCGGGGGGGGGGGGGGGGAGGGGTGAGAAACAGCGAAGATGGGCGTTTGCATGACTTATCTCAAGGAAGTGTTATTTCGAACGTGTTGCTTGGATTCTCACAACGTAAGCGATTTCGAAGACAGTTACACGTAGAAAACTAAATTGCGACTTTTATGCGGGTAAATTATTTGGGGGATATTTTTTCTTCAATACTTAGTAAGAAGCGAATTTTACGCGAGGGCAACTCATACACGAGTAAATATTGTATTCTTTTCAACTTTATTCATGTCTGTAATTCAGGGCTTATACTCAGTCACACCAAGAAAATGCTGGATGATACCTACAAACTAGGCCCTGACCGACTAATTTCCAGCATCCTCTCCTCCACCCTCTCCTGGCCTAAGACCATAAATAAATTCAGTACAGATCAGTCTCATACAGACAAGTCTTGGTAGATGAGAAGAGAAAGTTTAAATGTGTGCTATTTCACTGAGGAGTGATTAAGATATTCGTTTGTTTTTAGCCTTTCGCTAAGTGATACGTACTTTTATACTGTGGTTATAACAGTGTGTGATGTATAATTTCGTATATTTAAATGATGTGAATCATTGATTTAGAACTTGTGGCCAAAATTATGAACATTATGGACGATGAGTGATACGTTGTTAATTAAATAATGACGTCATCATGTTTGACAACGAATCACTCATCAATGGACAAGATCTCGAGATCGCTGTGCATTGTATTTCATAGTAATTTGTAAGTACTAGAGATGTATCTTCTTAAAATTTTGATAATGCTATTAGATTTTGAAATATTTTTGAAAATGTTAAAAGGGGGGGGGGGGGGCTAGTGAGGAGCCTTAACTCTATCTGTCATACATGAGTTGAAATCATGACAGAAATCAATGACGTCATTATTATAGGGTTGACTTCAGGGTACCATACGTCCAAAGCCTAATCTAACTTGAGCGTTCAGTGATGCATCCAATATTAAGGCTTTTAGATGATAGTTGTTTCACGACTGACTGAGCCCTGAGCCAAAGATGCCTAAAAGCTACACAAATTAATTCAATTCAATTCAACGACTGACTGAATAAAATCTAGTTTTGGACTTTCTAAACCCCAGCAGCAATGGATATAATGCAATGAATACTAATAATAACTAAGAAATCAATTACACATTTATTGTGGGCAGCTAAGGAAAATAAAACACAGAAATCTACCAAGTATAATGTGTGTGTGAAAAGTACTTGCTCTCATTTTCTGAATTTAAATAACAATCAAAAGCAATTTTATTTCCCTCATTAGCTTTTCGAAAGAGAGAAGACTTGTCGACACACTTTCAAAAAACAACTTCTTTCTCACTCCCACGCAGCAGTTCCAAAAGGGTTTCTTCATTCTGTCTGTCTCTGTTTCTTCCATCAGACCGTTATTGTCTTTCTATTCTTTCTTTTTTCTTCCATCTTTCCCCATGTCTGTCACTTTCAGGACTGCCTTTTTTTCTTTCACGTGAAATTCAATTAGTATTCTCTGCGCTTGACAGCTACTGAGTTTAAATCTGTCACACAAAAAACTAATTCATTTCTGAAGCACTGGAAAACAATAATGTACACATACAATTAGGAAAAATAAAAAAAGAAGGAACACTTCAAAATGGATTTCAATTAAGGCCACCCAAAAGGAAGTAGTTGTTGGTAAATGCCTTAACTTAAAAAGTAAACTAGGTTCAAGTCTTACTGTTGTGCATTTATTATAAAAATATGAAACATATGTACTTCTCAAGTTGAAGATTGGTTGGTTAATAATAAATAAATAAATAACTCTATGGCTTATGGAACTCGCAAGTTTATCGCCGCAGTAACAAACATTCGACATTGGATTCTATCCTAGGCAACATCAACCTAATTTTCATCACGAACACATACTTCTCGCAGATCACTTATAATATTGTCCTCCCAACGACGTTTCGGTCTTCCCAATGGTCTCCTTCCATTCGGCCTTCCAACCAGGATACAATATAATCTTCGTTTCTCCACCATCCGAGCTACATGGCCTGCCCACCTTAGTCGTCTCGATTTCATTATTTTTACAACATCTGGTGAATCGTACAGTCCGTGGAGTTCTTCATTATGCAGTCTCCTCCATTCTCCAGTCATCTCGTTCCGTTTTGGTCCGTATATCTTTCTCAAAACCTTATTTTCAAATACACGTAATTAATTCAAATACCCCAACTTTCGCAACCATAAAGTATTACCGGCAGAATAACCGTTCTGTATATTTTCAATTTCCTTTGATATTAATCGCGATGTTAGAAGTTTTTGGACTGAATAGAAACGTGCGTTCCCCGATACTAAGCAACTTTTTATTTCTTCCGTGATCTCATTTTTACTTGTTACGTATGCTCCCAAGTATTTAAATTTGTTTAATTTCTCTATGACCTCATCCCTCATTCCTATGTTTTTATTTCCTTCATTCCCTGTGTTTCTGCTTGTTAACATGTATTTTGTTTTATCTATGTTTACCTGTAGACCTATCTCATCGCACGTTTCTACTAAGGCATCTGTGTTGCTTTGTAGTGCATCTATGTTGTCCCCTATCAATTCTACACCATCCGCGCGTATACGAACAGTTGATTCAAACCATTCAATGAGAGTCCCTTTTTGTACCCTTTAATTTTTAAAAACGCATATTCTAACGCACAGTAAACAGTAGTGGTGATAATGCATCGCATTGTTTCAATCCGTTGCGAATCTTGAAACTATCAGACATATTATTACCTATCCGTACTCTGCTTATGGGGTCGCTGAGACACATCTTCAATAGTTGAACCAATTTTTTCGGAATTCCAAATCGCATCAGGATACTGTATAACCACTGGGTAGAAGGCGCTACCTGTTGGAGGGTGTGTTCTTTACGGTCACTATTTTGAAGTCCGCCATATTGAATCGCGATTGGTTATCTTAAGTATAAAGGGGGTCGTGTAATATATCGTTCTGGGCTGGAATTTTACGGAAAATGCGTTTCTACAGCCAGTTTTGCCGTAAATGTATTATTGCGAGAGATGAGTGACATGTATTATTGTGAGAGATGTAAGTGACATGAGTATGGGTTAATGATGCAATATCCTGGAACACCCATTTTGTTTTGAAATAATGAAGGAATTGTAAAGTGAATGTATACAAATGCATATATGTAACTTCGAGGACAAAATTCTACATGTCATTTTCTTTTTTAAATGACAACCAGCAATCTTCACAAGTGGAGGATTAGCACTCTACAAATATCTTGGTTGGAGTTTTGATTAATTAGTGACGGTATTGAAGGTTAGGTTACACTAAAGTAAGTTTAATTAAGTTAGTCAATTGTAAATTAGATGTGTCAGATCATCTTGTATTATATTTTAATGTTAGGAAGAGTAAGGTTTGGATATGTTATTTCATTATTACAGTATCCGAGCAAAGTATCTACAGTACACTTCAGTTCTAACTGAGCTCATAATGTAATGTGAAACCGATCCCTGAGTACCCCTATATATTATTCTTAATTATCACTGCTCCGGCTACCGACGTGGAATTTTTCCTGAAAGACAATTATTAATTAGTTGGAACAGACAACCCAAACATATATATCGAAAAACTAACTACTAGTGTATTTGTCTCAATTCATACCTATTTGAAGGAATGCATATGTGTGTAAGGACAGTGTATGGCAAAGGAAGACAAGGAAGAAGACAAAAGAGGACTTCAAAAGGCCTTTTTATTGTTGCTAATCTCCGGTTTGAAGAAGCTTCGTAACTGTTTGGGCCGATGTCCAAGAATAAGTGAAGTTACATAGTTCACATTGGTTTATATACCAATTCTTCGTGGGTGTTCGTTTACCTTCGTTATTCCGAAACTAGACTTTAAATAAAATAAGAAATATTTTAATCAAAATGATCCAAGAAACTTATTAAATATTATTATATTTGCATGTCTTTTAAATATTGTTTCATGTCTTTGGCTGGATAATATACGCACACATATAATTCAAGCTATTGGATTATAATACAACATTTAATTCTACACTTTTGAATATAAAAGAATTACGTATCCAAAACATTTTATACACAAGATAATATTCTTCATATAGAAATCAATAACGCTTAGTAATACAATATTATTGAAAAGAACTAGAATATGATCTTATATAAATTAGTTCGGGGTGACGTAGGAGATCAGAATTATTTATACAGAGCAGCGAACATCATGCAGGATGCAAGTGACGTCACAATTTATACATTAGACACGTATCATTGAAATATGAAATTGGGACATAAACAATATTGCAATGGAAATATGATATGTGTGTCAGTAAGACACAAAATAAACAAACAACGTAAACACATAAAAATAGTGTTTACTCAAACAAGAGAGAGTAGCAGAAGACGCGAACCCCAAGCAAAAAAGCTGGAAGTGCTTAAGTCACACCTATAAATAGAACTGGAGAGGCCTATAAAAGACCCACCAGATACCATAAGAGTACCACTTCACGTCAATGCAACAGTGAAGTCACCTCTTCCTTTCCCCTCTGACTTGGTTTGGAGTCAGAGTTCCAACCTCTACCACCGACTTGGTTTAAAGTCGAAATACCTCTCCTTGCTGACTTGGTCTGGAGTCAAATCCAATATCTTGCTCTACTCGTCTCCAATCTGTCCTAATTCAAAAAGATAAATCGCTACAAATAAAAGGTGATCCACTTATAAGCTCAATACAGTCTATGTTACGGGCGCTGTTTTTATTAACCTTATTATTTATTGTATTCAACTTATTTAATGAACTTTGATGTCGGTTAAAAAAGTAATCAGTTTTATACTTATTAAACTACAAAATTACAATCCCATTGGTCTACGATTCTATTATCATAGAACAACAAAATCATTACGATATGGATAGTTCCGTCACATTCAACCATGACACGTCTAAAGTACGACCAGCGAGACTTGATCAATGATAGATTCGTCTGCTAAAAGGACAGAAGGTAGAGAGACACCCAAATACAGCCTCTCGTTTCCAACATGTTGCTAAACAATCCTCCCATACTGCCAAATGTATTCTTAGGTTTATTACATGGTAACGGGTATGTTAGTTAATTGTACAGAAATAATTAGATAATTCCCGTCTGCGCCTAAGACAATACATCCCGAACTTCGTTCAATGGCGGCAGACAGAAAAATTCAACCAGACGGCAACAGTTTGGCAACAGCGCCGATCTTCTTTCTCTCTCGCACAAGAAACAACCAGCGATTAACTCCCATCGTCTGCAGTTTGGTTTTTCTACTAGTTTGCTTGTAGATTCACAAATGCTATTAAAGTTGATAACACTATGAGGAGGGAGTTGAAAAGTTTTTGGTCGTAACAGGGAATTAATGCCGATAGCTCAGTGGGAATAACAGATAATTCTACACCTTTTATCCCCGAAGCTTAATGCACTTCCTACAAAAACCAAGCAAACAAATTTAACTCTCAGTATATCTTTGATCTGGAACCAACTGTCTACAGCGGCAATCACTTCGTTATTGTCCTGAAACATCCTCCCTTC
This sequence comes from Lepisma saccharinum, assembly GCA_022664845.1. Taxonomy (NCBI): domain Eukaryota; kingdom Metazoa; phylum Arthropoda; class Insecta; order Zygentoma; family Lepismatidae; genus Lepisma; species Lepisma saccharinum. The sequence continues at coordinate 9,521 of JAGDQP010008883.1, read as the reverse complement.
CAAATTCAATTTCAATTTCGGGAAGAGATAATAGTCACTAGGGTCTAGGTCGGGAGAATAGGAGGGATGACCAAGCACTTCGTACTCTAACTGCTCTAATTTCTGCATTGTTTGATAAGATTTGTGACAATGAGCGTTGTCTTGGAGGAATATGATTCCCCTTCTGAGTTTCCCATGCCGCTTCTCCCTGATGGCTGTACGCAGTTTATCAGGGAGACTGCAGTAATATTCGGCGTTCGTAGTGGAACCTTGCTCGAGATAATCAATAAGAAGGATGCTATGGTAATCCCAAAAAGCCGTCACCATTGCTTTTGTCGCCGGAAACGTTTGTGTCTGGTTGAACACTGGTGGCGCCACTGCATCGACTGCTTTTTTGTTTCCGGGTCATAGTGGTGGATCCAGGTTTCGTCATCAGTCATCACACGACACACAACGTTTGCGTAATCCCTTTGAAAATTGAACAACGACGAACACAATTTCTACAGCTAGAAAGAAGAAAATAATAATAAAACCTTTTTAAAACATAATTTTATTTAAAAAATCTTACTAAAATTTTAAAAAAAAATTATGCATGACTAAAAAGAAAAGAATGGGGCACGCTCTCATATACAGTCACTTCATAAATTCTTCAAGTGCTTTTCTTTCTAGTAATTCATAAAAATTTGTTTTAAATTTCTATTACGAAAAGTTTTTTTTAAGTATAATTTTTTCGAGTTATTTCGGGTGTTCCGATACTTTTTCTCAAGTTGATGTTTTGTCCATCAAATTGTAAAGTGTTCTGCAACCAGTCAAATGTAACATCGTTGCGGACTAATATTTATTTTAGGAGAAAGAAGTTCTTTCTAAAAAAAAACAATGCTTTTAAAATATAGAAATATATGAAAGTAACAATGGAATATTGTATTATCACTCACCTTACATCACTGTGAAAAATTTCATCATTGTATGACGTCGGGAAATGAGTTAAATTAACGTTGCAAGATTTTTGAGGACACGATAAACCATTGTGAATTAAAGAAAAATATGTAAAAATATCCAAGATAGTAAAAAGAAGGAAGAGTAAATACCAAAATGGATTTTTAAAGAGACAATTCAAAACCGACACCAGATGTCGTGAGCGCACGTCTGCCTCTAAGGACTCCAACACGAGAATAAGTACTGTGTACCTACAAGGCTACAATACAGAAATAAATGACTTCCTGAATGAATTACTTGCACGAAATCAAACTTGTTATTAGTGCATAATACAAAACAAGTATGTTGAGTATGTATATGGGAGTGTCCTAAACACTATTCACGATTCCAGTGATAAAGAAAAATATGTGGAGATCTTTGGAGAATCGTGTGTAAAATGGAGCCATCTCTCATAAGGTTCCTCTTGTGTGTGTTTGTTTGAACACTGCAAACAACACTCAACATACTGAAGGTCGTGATTTAAATTTTTCTTTTGTTTTCACGTTGCTTCTAATTGTATGTCGAATTATAATTTATTACAACTCCTTAATACACCGTTATGAAGCCACTTTTAGGTTTGTTTTGTTATTTCATCAAACAACTGAATACAATAATTTGAAAATAAAACGTGTCTGAATTTGATTTTGCGAACTGAAAAAAATATGTTTATTTATTTCTCTTCAACAAAAGCCCTAAAAGGAAAACTTAACTTTCGTTGATGGCTATTTATGAAGACGTTTAATCATTTTTTTCTATATTTTATGTATTGTTTGCTAGTTTGGATATATGTTCTAGTACGTACAGATAAAATCAATGTTAGTAATAGTTTGAATCAAATGGATATTAAATTAATTACGTACACACAAATAGAGGTCATTCTCTTTCCATGTTCTCGATGTGTGGGGTTCGTTCATATTGAATGAAGGCAGTAACAGTAAAGAACACTTTTCAATGTTCCGGAACCTGAGTAGTCAACATATAACCTAATTTTCATAATCTAATTCTATGCCTACTTGCATAGAGTGGTATCTAAATGTAATCTTAACAAGATGTAAATCGACATTCCTTCGAAAGCTCAAACTAAGTTACAATTAATTCCATCTAATGCTGCTTCAAGATGACATCTTACAGATCGAATCCAAATAAGAGTATTTGTTTATATCGTCACTCACATGAACATCAACCGGCCTGAGCTAAAGTTACGTGAAGGCCTTGAAAATTAAATTTAAAAAATCATGATCACCATTTGTATTTCTATAATCTTCCATCACAAATAACATTACATTATGAGAACCGAAACTATTCATAATCCTCACTGAGTATCTCGACATTTAACCACATTAAATAACTCATACATATTTCTTTAAACATGATTATGGTCACCTAACGTGTAAGTAGAAGACATAATGTGCATCCATAAATAAAAATCAACAGCATTCTTAAAATCTCTCAGGGAAATCATCACAATTAATGAATAACTTTATCATCATCATCATCATTAGTTATGATGATCATAAGAGTATACAAAAGTAAGACTCATCTATTTAGAGTCTTTCACATCAGATACAATGATTTTTCAATTCTCCTGATCAGCAAAATATCTATAATAATGTCGGCATTTCACCGAAGGAACAAAATACTTTTACGGCTACAGAATATAACATTCCTGTTTCATCAGAAGCATTTGTACACCACCTAATTGCTTAGTCCTCTCAATCTATTGCAACCCAATCCTATCCTTTCTTATGTATTGGTGTTGTGAGGATTGCATAGCCATCAGGATGGTGATTGAAACTTCTCTTGTCATGACACTAGTATAGCTGCAACATATAGTTGAATAACTTGTGATGAGTTAATGTTTTATATTTGATTACAAATGTTCAACTTAAAAACATGTGAGGCATTATTGTCACTGTTTCTTCTTTATTTTTGTAACATTTTTATGATCGCTTCTGTTAAGAATAATCTAAAGCAACGATCTCCAACAAAAGATGGCAGCACTACTTCCGTATATGTCTAATGTATTTTCACTGTTACACGCAATTTCACTGCTGCTCCTACAAATTCAAGTCTAGAGAGTTCAAACTTTCAGGGAAGAAAGTTCATAGTCAATTCAAGCACATGATCGATGCAGATTTTTTATTTTCGTTTTCCTTCATTGTTGAAATCTCTTGATTGTTAGGAATATCGAAACCAATAACAATGAAGCTCTTTCAACAATGAACAAAAAAGAAAATTAAAAATCAGCATCGATCATGCTCTTGAATTGACTATGAAGTTTCTTCCCTGAAAGTATGAACTCTCTAGACTTGAATTTGTAGGAGCAACATTGAAATTTTGTGTAACAGTGAAAATACATTAGACATATACGGAAGTAATGCTGCCATCTTTTGTTGGAGATCGTTGCTTTAGATTATGTTTAATCTTGCATAGTTTATTTTGCTATTCTGTTTCCTTGCTAAACCTAATGGCAGTTACATTCTTTAGCATAATATCTATGACTGTAAGGTGTATAGACATGCATGAGGTGTAGTTTCAAAGGATGTTCTTTACTTCCTTGTAAAACTATATAGTTTCGTTTTATAGTAAGATATCTATCATTTATGTTCTTTGTTTCATTCCAAAATATGATATTTACATATTTATTTTATAAGGTAATCCATATTTAGATAATTAATTAATTCTAATGACAAAATTATGCCCGGTTACGTCTTTTATCTTTGTCAATTCGAATTATTAAACTGGCTTTGCTACTAAGTTTTTCTGAATTGTTGAACATATGTGAAGATACTACAATTTATTTTCGTATTTAATACTCTGACGCGGTACTACAAGGTACCTTAAATATTTTTTTAGTACTATATATTATATAAATGAAATTTCAGTCTTTTTATCTTTATCTGATCGTTCAGAAAGGATACAAACTATGATAAGAACTAGCTATGTATAATTATTCTGGGGCCAAGTCGCTTTCTATCACTCTCTCTTTTTTTGCAATTGCATTTATTCTTACGTAAGAAATTTAATAGTATGCAAACTATTTTTGTATTACGTGTGTAAGGTAATTAATTGAATCCTCCAATGTTAAAAGGGACTAAGTCAAAATTACTAATTTTTCGCTTTGCAACGAAAAGTGCGTTGCTTAGCAACGTACATTCTCTTAGTGTTTTTGTATTATGTCGAATATAGTTAACGCCAAGTTCGGTGGATCTAGATCTAAATGAATGGAAGCAATTTGAACAATTGATTTTTTTTAGAAAATGAGCTGGCAACACTGAACCAATCAAGACGATTCCAGGGGCTAGTCTAGCTACGACCTTTGAAACTACACCTCATGCATGTCTATACACCTTACAGTTCAAGTGGGTTGCTTGGCAATGTAGACCCTCTCAGTGTTTTTGTATTGTGTTGAATAATGTTTATGCCAAGTTTGAAGCAACTAGGTCTAACTGATTGGAAGAAATTTGAACAATTGATTTTTTTTTTTTTAGAAAATTTGCTGGTAACACTGATGTACTTAACCAATCAAGACAGTTCTGACGGTCCTGAGCGAGTTTATTGAAGACCTTTTCAACGATACTTCAAGCATCTCTCTCTGCACCTTGTAGTTCCTGAGATTTAATTTCTGGACACGGGCGGACCAGCAAAAATTAGATGAACCCTATTGATTACACCGCGCATGCGTGTAAGAAAAAATATTCATATGCGAGAATTGTGGGAGCATAAAAAAAATATTTCTCATGCGAAACTTTGCGGAACACAATTACCATCTGCCGGCCGGGTGGCCCGGCGATCTGCGGCGGTAGGCCATCGGCTCGAAGGTCCCGAGTTCGAGTCCCGGCAGGGGCATGGGTGTGGATTTTAACACTTAACAGCTAAAAGCGAATCGTGACGGGCCAAGTCCAAAGTTACTAGACTGGCCCATATAAAAATAATGTTTACGAAAGTTTTTACATATCTCGTCTCTGCTTCCAAACAAAGGGTATTGGGGTAGATGGCAGATTTGTAAACATGGCGAAATTGCCGTCACCTATCTTATATGAATTTGATTACAAGATACTTGATATTTTCCTCGGTTTACTCCAATTTTTTCAGACAGACTAGACTTACACCACTGTGATTCTGAGCTCTCCATGTGATAATCGACATGTATGATAGCTGTTCATTTAGATGGCGGTGGTACCGATAGGTTTGAGAATTCATGAGTAGTTCAGCTTAACTTAATATTTGACTTGAGATGACATTGACTCGATACAGGAATTTGGCTACTGCCATTAAAGAAATCAGCAGAACGACATTTTCTTATAATCTTTTGTCCTTAATTATTACTTTATTCGTTGCAGTCCCTCGTTGACGTATTTCAAAGATAAATAGTAGGACAAATCTCTCCTTACACAACTTCATTAGCAGAAAGGAACTACATAATCTGGTGTACGTAAATATCACTTCTTTAAACAATCTTTCAAATATTTGCAGCCACAATTAGAACCTTCTTCTCTCTAATGGTAATTGAAGATTACTAATTTGAGTGAATCATCTTCAATTTTGTGTGTCCCGTTATTTCATAATATTTCCTTAAGAAATAAATAATAACAGCGAGGATTAGAAAAGTGCAGTTGTCTTTATATTAATGAACTATCCTGCTCGTATATTGCCTCAACGTCTGTACACATGTATGAGCCTTTATCTTACTCTCACAGCTTGCATGTTAAGTTCTTGTTTTGCAAACCATATAACGGCTAACGACTCATAAAAATCTTTCTAAATTAGCTCGTAATGTCGTAGTTACATAACGAGAGGGATATAAAAAGGATATTAGGGACCTGAAAAAAAGCATTCTGCGTAAATAACTGGAAAAATTGGTGACCAATTAGTTCTTGTTCGTAATTGAAAATAAAATTTAAAAAACGTTAAGTTAAAGTGTATTGACAAACCTCTTATTACACATATGTCCTTTCCCATAAGTGGACTAAATAACATCTGTGTGATTGGACGCATGATTGCATTGCATTCCTTCTTTTTTTCTTTCTTAAAGCTCTTTTAAAATTGACACTGATGTATGAGTTTCTGGTTGCTTTATAGTGACGAGTACTTCCACGTACTAATTACTTTTCTAGTATCTGTTACAGAAACAAACACATTTGAACTTGACTAACGTACGATAACGTGTAGTGATTAAATAAGAAAATTATAGCTCCGATTCTATTAACAATTGCAAAGGCTCTTGTCCTTTGATAGCATTTTAGCCATGCAAGCATTAATTTTTACCAAGTTGGCTGGCAACACTGATAACTGCAGTGATTAGGTTCGGGAATATCCACATTACTTGTGTCAAATAATGTTTATGCCAAGGTTTGGTGCAGTTAGGTCTAACTGAATGGAAGCAATTTGAATAATTGATTAGATTTAAAATTGGGCTGGTAACACTGCACTACTACACCAATCAAGACTGGTTCAGCGGCTCTGAGCTGGTCTAGGAAACACCTTTCGAACGATAAATACATGTGTCTACAGCTTATGGTTCATGATATATTTTTTTGGTGTTGGCTGGCAACACTGATAACATATCCACAATATGTTCCTATTCTGTCTACAAATGTTTGTGCCAAGTTTGGTGCTGCTATGACGAAAATAATGGAAGCAATTTAAAAAAATAGAAAATAGGCTGGCAACACTGGTAAATCGGTTTTGTTTGACAACATAAGGCCCTCTCAGTGTTTTTGTATTCTGTCGATTAATGTTAATGCTAAGTTTGACGGATCTACACGTAGGTCTGACTGAATTGGAACAACTTTTTCTATCCACTGCTGGATGAAGGCCTCCCCCTTTTCTTTCCACATATCTCGGTCTGCTGATATCCTCATCCATGCAGCTCCTGAAAAACGCTTGATTTCATCTACCCATCTTACATTTGGACGTCGTCTCGGTCGCTTCTTTTCTCTAGGAATCCACTGTAGTACATTTGTCGTCCACCTTCCATCTGACCGGCCCATCTCCACTTCATCTTCTTCGCATTCTTGATTACATCCTCCATCTTTGTTTGTGCGCGAATCCATTCATTTCTCTTCCTGTCCTTCCTGGTTATTCCTAGCATGCACCTCTCCATTGCTCTTTGTGTGACTCTCAATCTTTGAGTCGTTTGCGCATTCAATGTCCAAGTTTCACAGCCGTACATAATATATATATATACAATGGGTTGGCAACACGAAACCACTACACCAATGAAGACGATTCCTAAGGCTCCGAGCAAGATTAGTCAAGGCCTTTCCAACGACACCTTAAGCATCTCTCTAGGCCTTGTAGTTCCTGAGATTTAATTTCTGGCCACGGACGGACGGTCACCTTGAGCAGAAATAGAAGGTTCCTGTTGCTATAGCTTTACAATCAAGCGACCTAAAAACAACGTAATTTCTATAATAGATATCAAGGACATATTTGTAGATGGAGACACAAGAATTTATTTACATATTATCAGGATTTTCAGTAAAAATAAAGATGAAAATAATTTCATTAAAAAAAAACAGTATGTAAGAAATGAGATATAAAAAATCCAGAGAGACTCCTACCAATTTAACAGTAAATTACGGATTTCATGGCACACTTACGTAATATTATTTGTCGATTCTAGAATAAAAGTGACAACCACGAATTTAAAAAGTTCAGGGTGTAACAGGACCTCAGGGGGAAAACTTCAGGTGGTGTAAAGATCGAATCTGTGAAATGGCTTCTATACAGGAAAAAGCATAGGTGTAGCGTCGCTGGCTGAGGCAAAATCGCCAACAACAGAACAACAAAAGTTGGGAACTCAGTATGAAAAGCAATCAGCAGAGGTAAAATTCAGTATGCCATGGATGGAAAATCTTTTAGAAACAGGTACATTTGGAAAGGGTGAAAATGGTGGGCGACCTTCAATGTTTGAAAAGACTATGGAAATTATTAGCGCAGCCTTCACTCGCTCACCCAGCAAATCAATGCGCCAAGCTGAACGTCAGTTCCAGGTACCATGCGCAGCGCACAAGTTTTTTTTCCCAAGCACCTTTTTGTATTATTCCCAACTGCCTTATTTTCATTCGCGTGTGCAAGAAAAAAAACACTGAACCTGACTTACCTAATCTACACGTGCCCTTGGTCACTAATTTTATTAAATTTCCTAATGCGTATGCACATAAGAAAAAAATATTTAAAAAATGTAAATATAACCACGTCAGGATTCGATTCCAGGACTTCAGAATAGGTAGTTGGGGACTTGCGTTAAGCCCACAGCGAGTTCCGAAATCATTTGCAACTGCGTGCGTATAACGTGCAGATTATTCAGGAATTGAAACCATAGTATTTTGAGACACGTGAATAATATGCAGACAACATGTTTGAGCAATTGGAAGAAAAAGAATATTACTTGCAACAATTGCATTTAATGACGAAGTGACGTTCTACGTTAATGGTGTCGTAAATCGACACGACCTGTGTATTTGGGAGTTCCGAAAAGTACATTACACTGTAACATGTGTGGGATGTCGTCCTTGGAAATCGGTTTACTCCACATGCGTGGAAACGATTTTTCTCTATCCAGGAACCGTATGAAGATACGAAGAACTCATCAAAAGACAGATTTTTACGAGTTCCTAGTTTATCGGCTGTTCTATTGGTTTTAAGCTGAATCTCGTATTCAATAATAAATCCGAGTCTTCAGAAGTGTTTTGGACGATACAAAATTTATTTATCTGCTATTTTTCTAACAAACTATCCGGTTACAAATAGTTACAAACAAATAAATATGTTTTGAATACTTGAACAAATTCTTATTTTCCTTGTACAACTAGTGTTTGAAAAAATAAGTATAAAAGTTCTTGCTCCGTGAAACTGAAGATAAAAACACTGTGGGTGTTTTACCCTGTGTGATTGATAATATTCTCATGTGACGTGTATAGAAACATGGAAAATGTCACTGTTTCTCCTCTGTATGCGGGATTTCATTTTAATATCACTGCACTTGAACACGTTTATAGCTGTCTGGTATAATTTCAACAGTCTTGATTGCAACGGTGGCGAGACGTTTATTCTCTAAAATACTGGCACACACTCAGATCACTATACTTCGAATCCTAGTTCCACTTTTAAAGTCTTCGGAACTGATTTTTAACACGTTTCAGTTTTGTTTTGCGTACAATAACACTTTGTTTACTTCAGGGTAATGCAAGAAATTAATGAGTTAAATGTTCCATAAGATCTTGCTCATTCATAAGCTGAATACCACGAATAAAGAGTAAGACAAATTAAGAGTACTCTTTAGAATAGTAAGAAGTGATTTTAACTCTAAGATAATTAACTTTACTTGTTTGAAACGGGTAAGAAGTAATATTCGTTTGAGTCCTTTTTGGTTTTACGTTTCCACTTTATACTCGCTTATCCGTAGATTATAACAAATCTTAAATAACAGTTTTTTACTCACACGATATAATAATATTATTCTGAACTAGCGTATTACCATAGACCTCATAATAGATAGACTTAGCACGCTTCCCCATTTCTGGCTACGCTAAAACTAATGGATTTTTGTTCAGAGCACG
>JAGDQP010008882.1:0-61238 GCA_022664845.1 Lepisma saccharinum | reverse complement strand
TGTGATTTATATATATATATATATATATATATATATATATATATGTGTATAGGAGGTGGTTTTGGGGTGTCGCCAAATTAGATCATGGAACTCAAACGTTTATAAATTGAACTGAAAACGACTTAAGAATCGAATCGAACTCAACGCCTTTCAAAACTACCAGATATAAAATTTAATGGAAAGCGGACGGTTTTAAATATGAGGGCGTTTTGGGCTGTGTGTAGAATTTCCCAAATTTATGACGATGTTGGATATAATTTTTTTTTTCATATAGGTGGAATATATAAAAATATTTTTAATGACCTTGTGGAAGCTAATTTATTTGCTCAGTCACACCAGGCAAATGTCGTGATGGTACCTACAAACTAGGCCCTGGCCGCCTACCTTCCATCATCCTTCCCCTACCCTATTTTGGCTTAGCCTAAGATGCCTAAAGGCCATAAATAAATTCAAATATTTTAAGCTAATGTAATATATTTTAGTAACTTAATAGCATCATTGTTATTTCTTGTTCAGAACGAAGACTTCAGGTCCAGTAATATTTCAATAAGAACGTCAGTCCGTCACAAAATATAAAGATTTATTTGTATTTATTTACTCTATGATATCAATTTTACTTTCGTTTAATTAGCTTCTTCTTTTTTTTTAATATAAGTGTGTCGTCGAACTTTTACCTCACTGTATAACAGTAGAAAGAACGTTTCGCTGCAGAATCTCAGAAATTAGCTCAATAAACAATTGTATGTGCGTGACAATTATTGAAGGAATCACCTCTTTGATTATAGATTTCTCGTATACTGTCACTATTGTAGGGTTGCTATTCGTCGCGGTGTCCCGAACATCATCCTCAGGACGCAGTAATGTCCCGGTTTCCAGCAAAGAAGAGACGAAGGGGGAAAAAAATATTGTTTTCTTTCTTTTCCCTCGATTATATTCTGAACTATTTATTGTTGTTGATATTACCCTATGTTTCCATCTGCCTCCTGCTTCAGAGTTATTTGAACCACTGACTTAATTTCTTGGTGATTTTCCGCTGGCCAAAAGAATACCCAGATGAAAAGTATACTTCGTTTAATAATAAAACCGGTAACGCAATGATATAAATTTAAAAAAAAAAAATGATCAAATAAAAACTTACGAGATGAAAAATGTATTTTTTGTACTATTAAGTGAAGTTTTCGAAAACTTTTCGCAACAATGGGCACGTATTTCCTTTGACAACAGTTTTTTTTTATTTTTTTAAAAGCAATTTTAGAGTAGTCACTGTCTTTTCTTAACTGGAGAGGGTTGGACAAAATTGATGTAGTTTTTAACACAAGGAAATTATTTTTCATTTCGCACATTTCAAAAATTTTCGTCGCATCCCGGATTTTCACTTTACAAACGTAATTTGTAATTTAATCATTCGAATTAGTTTACCAGTAAATACAAAAATAAAAGAATTTTGCAATTAAATAATTGGAAAGAAACTGAAAACTATATTTTGCATCAATATTTTACCCTAACGGTAACCATTGTATTTAATATAGACATTTTTACACGGAAGCGCTACTTCCTAACTAATTCTGTTTACTGCGCTTTCGGTTGGAGTCCCTTTTAGATACGCGTTTATTATACTACTTATTAAAACAAATATACACTAGACATTAGATGGCTTCGTAAATACGATTTATATCTTCTTATTTCTCTATCTTTGCTATTTTCTTTCCCTATCTTTCTCACTAGTTCCTTATTTATACGTGTGTAGCGAGGACGTACGCAAAGGGTGGGTTTTGGGGGGGTCCGGACTTCCCAAAATTAAGATTTTTTGTGAAATTAGTATCATTTTTGGCAAAATTATGTGCATTTTACGTAAATTTCACACCCAGACAAACCTCGAACCCCACGCCCCCCAAAAATAATTACTGGGTACGTGCCTGATGAAGCTGTATATATTTGCCTTGATGAAGCTGTATAATAAACAACGAAAGGCGTTCCAAAGAGGGGGACATCAGACAAAAGCACAGTAAATACACTTCGATAATGTTGTATTTTGTAATACCTTTATATAAAACACAACATGAATGATATGTGAATTTAATCTTGTGGTGTGTAGATGAGATACCTCGCCCCCCAGATTCCACTGTTACTCATACGTGTTTTCTTAATATTTTAGAAAGAGGCTGGCAGCGCCTTGACTCACATTGGAGCTCATCTTGATTTATCAGCCTTTTCATCGTGGGAGGAGTTGGCCTCTCTTGGATTGGATCGATTGAAATCTGCTTTGATGGCTCTGGGATTGAAGTGCGGTGGGTGAGTATCATCCGCAACGATGTTATAAACTACGTCCGACCCTTTTATCTGATGTAAAAGCAGCTAAGGAAGCAAACCTCTCCATCACCTGAACACTTCACTTTATTGATGGCGGATGTGATATGCTACACTAAATTTTCTTGTAATAGAAATCAAGAGGGGATATCCTGATGTACATGTTTGCTCGAACGGTTTTAATTTGCCATTGGTTTAGTTTAAAGCCATACAATTCATGTATGTAAGTTCGTATTCCAAAAGATTATCACTTCTTTTGTACTGAGAAAATAGTTTTCACATGTTCCAGACAATATATTTCGTAGTAACAGCTTTATTCTTCAACATCATTATTGCAATTTAATCAATGAACTGTGAACAATTGTCTTTGGAGAACAACAATTGGAATTGCTACGAAATATGACAAGATTGCTTATCATTGTAGATTCATTATTTTTCATTTATCTTAATTCGTCATTTTTTAAAAGACCAGCAAATATTTGTCTTTTTGTAAGTAATTCATGGATGAGTTGTGCTCCACGTCTTTTTGAATTCTTGTTTACCATTTTGAGGAGAGATACTCTATAAATGCTGCTTGGCATCGCTTTTCGTTCCGAAGAATGTACAGCTATGGATAAAAGCTTTGGCGCATGTCTTTAGAGAATGTTTCCCAACTTTGCAGAGAATGTTACGCCTGTGTGTAATGAAAATTAAAATTGGGATTAATAATTCCCATTGGGCTACAAAAATATTCCTCTCCGGGATAACACGAGGGAACTGTACAACTTGGTGAGATTTTTGGACTAGATTTTTTTTTTCAAATGAAAAGATAGATATATATATATATATTTAATATCACCCTTTATTAGTTAAATATATGGACATGTTATTGTGTATCTACAGATATATATACATGTCGATATATTTATTTTATCAATAAGAAAAGTTAGTTATAGACATGCATCAGAACTTTTGTTCACAGCTGTACTAAAATAAATTGACTTAACAGTTTATTTTGATGCATTTGGAAAATTATTTTGGAAATCTTGAAGATGTAATGTGACTATTTTAATTCAGGCTTTCTTGTATAAACTGTAGTATGTTTCTGATAGAGAAGAAATCGTTAATTTGACTGCATTCGCATTTTTTCTTCTTTCTTTCAATATTTACAAGGTGGCATGAACCCCACCAGGTTTTCAATTTCGCTTATTTGACTATCATTAGGCAGCGTTGTTGGGGATGGTGATCTTCTAAGATGTGCTCCTTGAAGTTGAGCTATCTCACAGCAAAGCTCTGCACAGGACTGTCCTGCTACAATAAAAGTATGAAGATAAAATGGATTGTATGGGGGTGTAGCACTATGGCTAACGTCCACCCCATACGGGTAGCCCCTTATTGCCATCAACACAGTAAAAATATAAGGAAATTCAGTTAACAGCAGAAAGATTTTAACGCATAAAATTTACCTTTGGGAAATAGTTTGCGAGAAATAAAAAAAAAATTGCATTAAGAAGATTGAGGACAATATTCAGTCCTCTATAACCTGAAATGCCTGTGCTTAGATAACATTTTCATGTGTGCAAACCAAGATTACATTTTCTTTTCGATATACTATAAAAAATTTCTTCTGGCGTTTACCTTTTTGTTCTCTCGAAACACCTTGTGATTGCTTTTGTGTTTTTATTATTATTATTATTATTATTATTATTTGGCTTGAGATTTGCAACGTACTACAAAACGTAATGGTGGTGGAGTTTCCGCTTTCTTGATGTACCAATAATTTTTGTTCTGCTTAACTACCACTTTTCTTAAATTTGCTAGAAGGATGCATTTTAAAAAGTTAATCATCGAGTTTAAATATTACTATATTTGAATTTAATTTTTGAGACCTTTAGGCAACTTTGACTCAAAGCCGGATGGATGATGATGGGATGACGAAAGTGGGAGGAAACGGGAGAACCCCGAGAAAACTCATGCACACGGTGTTTGTCCACATGGCCTGAGCTGGGATCGAACCGACGACCCCAAGCACCAGGGTTGAGCAACTGCGGCCCTTATTATGTTTTAGTAGCGTTATTTAAATTATTGTATTGTAACAAGTAGTAAACCAAAGCTCTGAGATACTACTACGATAAACTGTGTCGTCGTCTTTGTATATAGCTTTTATGTATTCGAGATTATACTTACGTGTATATGCGACAGCTAAACTTCAAACAGTGCACTCTCGGAAACCACTACGTCACGAGTGCTACCTAGTGATAACTGCAGTGCAAAACTTGTCAAGTATTGCACAAATGGGAATTGAACGTACTTTTATAAAGTTCCGTTTGTATTATTAATCCTTATCGGTGAAAGAAAAAACATTGTTTTTCATAGCCTAGAATCGCACAAAGCGTTAAGTTATTACTTTTGTTATTCATATTTCTTAAGAGGCTTTTCAGTGTCGTTTTAATTGAGTTGAATTAACAGTAATAACTTATTTCAGCACCCTGGAAGAACGTGCTCAGCGGTTGTTTAGCACTAAAGGAAAGAAGGCTTTGGACCCTTCTTTGTTTGCCAGAAACAAGCCTGGTAAAATGGGAAGAGGAAAGGAAGCTGAGAAGCAAAAAGAAATTGCTTCATTGGAATCCCAAGTATATAAGTAAGTTGATTTACTTTTTGTGTTTTGATAGTTAATTAGTTTAATTGAAAAACCATGTCAATTGAATTATTGGACTTGTACAATTCCATCGTAGATGTGTGATCAGTCCCTGTTTCATTTTAATAGTTCTTTCTTAAATGTTTGACTTGTGGTGGAACAAATAAGGACCTTTTTTTTCTCAAAAGGGCACTTGCCCAGTTACGCAAGTTTTGCATTAGGCGTAGAAAAATGTATTTCTCTGGAAGAGCGAACACTGTAATTGTAGGAATAGTCTAATATTGTAACTAGTCAATGCCTTTGAATGTTGTTATTTGTAACTGGTGATGTAACTTGTAGAGGTTTCAATTATTATTATTATATGTAATGATTACACTCTACTGACAAGGGAAGTATTTGGGTTGGAACAGGAAATTCTGACAAGACTTCGTTGATATATTCGTACCCCGATGCTGATAATGCCTGCAAAATAATTCGACCGTGTAAGGCCGCGTTTGTCCGCTAGAGGGTGTTTTAAGTTTGGAGCAAGGGGAGGACAGCCGCTGTAATGGCTCCCGCAGTTTCGTTTTGAACAGGCATTTATTACTCAAAATATATACATGAACATACCTGACAGTGCTGACAAAGAGTGCAAGGCCACAATACCGTGTAACAAATCGTTTGGTAGATACAGGCCAGTATTTGTCTTCACAAATGTAAGTGAGAGTTTTCTACAAAGTGAGTAAAGAATCACAATAGGCACATAGGACAAACATATCAGTGCAACCTTCAAAAGCACACACCAAAAATGATACTAATCTCACAAAAAATATGAATTTCTGGGGTGGGGCTTCTACGTATGGTTTTATCTGTAACTGTGAGCAACTTAAAGAGTGGAAAATAAAGTGGCATTTTAGACCGTGTCCATGGAGCGTGATTTTGAAGGTTGCTCTGTGTGCCTATTTTGATTCTACCTTCTGTGTTACTCACTTTGTAGAGAAGCCTCCCTTGCATTTGTGAAGGCAAGTACTGGCCTATATCTGTCAAAATATTTGTTACACGGTATTGTGGCTTTGTCAGCACTGTCAGGTATGTCCATGTATATATTTTGGGGAATAAATGCCTGTTTGAACCGAAACTGTGGGAGCCGTTGCAGCAGCTGCCCGGACTGTCTTCCACTTGCTCCAAACTTTAACGCCCTCTAGCTGGCAAACGAGGCCTTACACGGTCGAATTATTTTGCAGGCATTATCAGCATCGTGTTACGAATACGTGTACGAATTCTAATAAAAAACTTCGTGTTCGATCGTAAATACTTCCCTTGTCAATAGCATACTATTTTAAGGAAGTCTTTGTAGTCACGTATATTTACTTAGCGACAGATAAACATGCATAAACAGTTTATTAGATGTTACTGCTACAGTATACTAGAGTCGCCGTGGCTCAGGCGATAACGCGTCTGACTACGAATCGGGCGGCCTGGGTTCAAATCCCGGCCAGGACACTCGCAGTGCTCCCATACTTGGCGCTCTGAGGTGCACTCAGCCTCCTATCAAATTGAGTACTAGAGTGTCCTTGGTACTCCTGGGTACCTTGTAAAGGTCGAGCGTGGGACTGACCATCCCACCTCACTTCGTACTGTAGGTCGAGAATCTGTGGAGCGCTATCTCCACATCCCCCATGCAGCGTATCGCACAGGGGATAGCTTTACGTTTTTTCTACAGAGTGCTCTGTAGCCGTTCATAGCTCTTTAATAAAACATTTGATTGATTGTTTTAGATTAGCTGAGCTCCTGTCTGAGCAGCGTAATGCAACCAAGGAAAATGTTCAGCGGAAACAAGCACGTACAGAAGGTGAACGTGATGATTCAGATGCTGAAATCAGTGCGTCCGAATCAGAAGATGAAGAGGACGCTGATATTCCGTACAACCCTAAAAATCTGCCTCTTGGCTGGGATGGCAAGGTATGTGATCTTATCTTGTGTGTTTAATTATATGGCATGCTGTAGTGTAGATGAGTTTCTTCTTTTAAAATACCTTTTAGAATATAATTATTAAAAATAATATTACAGTAGATCTTTTTTGTAGGATAGCAGATTGACTTCCAACCAGGTTATCTATGGTTTGCTGCTCTTCTAGTTACATGGTTCACCTAATGTGCAGCTTATAATACTACGTGTTTGACAACGTGTGGCAGAAATGTATGACCTTGTAATTTCTTTTGAATTCATGACGTCGTTTCTTCGTTTTTAATTATTTTAATGCTACATTTTTAGATTTAACATAATTGATATAACAAAAATAGGGATATAATTTAAATTTATATTATGTTTGTTACTTCATTTTTTTTTACAATTTTTTTTTATTTATTTATTTATTTTCTAAAGAGAAAATTTATTTATTTTTGTACATCTTGTAATTTTAGCCAATCCCCTATTGGTTGTATAAACTGCATGGTTTGAACATCAGCTACAACTGCGAAATATGTGGAAATTACACCTACAAAGGACCAAAGGCGTTTCAAAGACATTTCGCGGTAAGTATATGCATTAGTTTGAAAAATGCTTTTGGTATTACTGATAAAAAGAATGTTCCGATATGTTCGCTCTAAGTAACATTATACATCATTGAAAGCTGTTTAGAAATAACTTGAAGTACAATTTTACATTTGCAACAAATAATATTTTAATGGCAGATTCCTTGTTATTTTTAGTACGATTTTAAAAAAAAAAAAATCTCAAGTTGTTTCATATTCTGCTTTGTCAGTCTATATTATTCTTCCAAAGCGTGTGTGTGGAACGTAATTACATGAAGCAGATTTTCTGTTCTGTTTACAGTATTGTCAGCTTTGGTTCTTTTTAATATTTTGGGTAAAGGTGTACGAAGTCATTTTGGTGGTCCTACTCATAGGCAGTGTTGCCAACTGTCGAAGAACTTTGGATCGATTTTTTCTGATTTTTTTCTTTCTTTTTTTTTCAATTTCTTATTTACACATGGTGCGTGATGAACATTTGTTTTATATACGTTTCATTTTCTTCTCTAAGTTTGCAAACGAGCCATAAATCATTACGATACAGTAATTAATTAGTCTGTATTAACCGTGTCAATAAAAAAAGGACTCGTATTTTGTCTTTCGAAGTGCCCCTGACATAAGAAGGTTAATATTATCTGCTCAGTGAATAGTTACTTGGACTGTCGTCATCTGTTTACGGTCGCACACTCGGGAGGTACGTAGGTTCGACTCTGCCTGCCGGCCATCCTGACTTTTTTCGAGGGGTTTCCACATATTTATAGGCGAATGTCGTGATGGTACCTATTCTAAGCCTCTGGTCACCATCTCCCACGGACATTAGTAAACTTAAAAAGAAAGGTAGGCTTTAGATGCTGTAAAGCTCAGAAATGTATAATTTCAGTAATTTAATTTTAGCACATGGGACACTATGCTTCAATAATGAAATGTACTTACTTGGCTGTAACGGTTTCCAGGATGAATCTCAAAAAAAAAAAAATATTTAACCCGGGATCGGTTGCGCTACCTGCTCTCACGGGATGGGTCGCGTATATAAATTTTTCTAATACATGATTTAAATATATATATATTATATCTGCTCCGAAATTTCGTATTTTCGGGTGTGTATTGTTTCTCATTATTTAAATATTTCAAAGAAGTTTCATTTGTCTTCTCGGTTCTATTATTCACTCTCACGAAATAAAAAAAGAAACAAAACCCACACTTGAGAAGAAAAAGCTTTCTAAAATTGAAACTGGATGTGGCTTACTTATCGCTATCTACTTCGTCAGTAAACCAGTCATTACAAATTAACGTAATGCTCTGCTTTCTTTGCATATAGAATATTTGAATGAATCTTAAGCGTGAGCTGTGACCTCGTTCTTTATTTGTAGGGCTGTTTGCATATCCTATACAGTTATATGACTTTGACTTCTTCTTTTATACCAGACAATCTTGTCACTAAATTTTAACGGATCTTTTTCGTAATTTTATCGTTTCCTACATATTCTACTGATTAGGAATTTAAACATCATACTTGTTTCCACTCTCATCGGCTTGTGTTTCCTGTGACCGTTGTGTTGACTACGCTCAAAAGGAAAGTTACTATCGTCAAAAGCATATGAAGTTGTACCATATGATAATTCCTCATCCAACCACATCTTTATATCATCATCATGAATGTGCCTACGTACCCGTGGTGTTCTCCACAAATGAATAGACGTTACAACACGAAAAATTCCTCACGACGTTAGAAATAATCTAACACAGGATTCACGTGATCAGTCCTCCCGTGGATAGAGAAAATTAACAGACTGACCGCTCTGGTTTCTAAGCAAAGCTCTCCAGTCGCACGTAGTTCCCTCTCTCCTGCAAATAGCACCGTGGCAACAATGAAAGAGAAGGGGAAGTATTTTTAATTTTTTTTCTCCCCTAACAGCGCGATTGGTTAAGGGATTTTTTGTGATTCAACCCTGGAGGCCGTTGCAGGCAAATAAGTATAATTTCACTGTCATGGTATAGTCTGATGACAAAACTTTCTGTTCTCTGTGCCTCCTTTCTTGCAATGATTATAATGCATTATCTCAGCATTTTGTTCAATACATGAACTGTTAAAGTAGTTCTAAGTCATGTTGCAGTTTACGGTAGTAAATGAGGCTTGCTTTGCTCTTAGAGTCTCTGACTGACACAACAAAAGATTTTACTAACACTTTGTAATATATTTGTTATTCTTGTTGAAAGGAATGGCGACATGCACACGGAATGCGATGCCTGGGAATTCCAAACACAGCGCATTTTGCGAACGTCACCCAAATTGAGGATGCCCTCTCATGTAAGTTTTTTCTTTCCTAGTTTTCAATATATTAAGCAAGTATGACTTAACGCTGAAGCCTTAGATGCCTAAAGGCCATAAATAAAGTTTAATTTAATTCTATTTGAATACGAAATTGGTAACGCTATTTGCATATTGAATACAGTCGTGGGATTTGTACTGTTGAGTGTGTTTTACGAGAACGTGTCTAAATGTCTCGTTTTAATCTGTAAGTTAACGGTACTACTTTAAGCTGTGTTACCTCTCTCTCCTAGATTAGACGAGCTTCAGATTCGCTGGGAATCCACTGTCAAAGAGACTAAAACAAACTTAGATGTTATATCTAAAACAAACATCCTAGTTACTAGTTGGGTATGCTGTTCAGTTTCCAATTTGGGGGGAGGGGGGGGGGGAGAAAAGTAATAACATCTATTCTTTCGAATTGAACGATTGTAGACAAATTCCTCAACAAAAATCGCCAAACATGTTCAATGCCTTGACTTCATAACTAGAGATTAGGAGTCGAGAGAGTGTTATGATATAAGAAGCATTTGTTACTGTATACCCAGAGAATAGGCCATGCCGTGGTAGTGTAATGAGCAGCACCCGACCAGAAACTGAGAGATCCGGGTTAGAGTCGCGGTCGTGGTTAATTTCAATAAAGCAGACCTAGTTTTAGTCCCTTGATAGTGGATTAGAAGTAAATGCGAAGGTTATGATTATTTAATCTTACTAAAAGAGGGACCATCGATAGTTCGGAAGGTAAGCGTTAGATATGAATGTTAAATATCATTTGTAAGTTCCATGTGTAACGCAAATGGACAGTTCGAGGATGGATATTTTATTGTACTATTAGTAAGTTCAAATGTATAGCAAGTTAGGTGTAATTTTATCTATTAATTTATGTATTTCCATGAAGTGGAGAACTGGTGGATTAGGTTGTTACCCAACTAGTTGCAATGTCTGCCTTTAAACTTTTTCATACATCATTTTTTTAAAAATAATTTATCGAAGTGATCTATGTACTTCAGATGCCCAGTGTTGCCAGCAGTAAGGTATTAGAATTGGATAGGCCAAATTCTAAATGTAGCTAAAATCCTGTATTTCTAATACAAAACGTTGTCACTTTTATAACTAGATTGAAGGTAGAATGTGAAGAAACTATATCAACAATAGAAAAATTCTGAATGTTAGTGCCTAAATGATATTTTAAATTGGCTAGATTTAGCCACGAGGTGGCATCACTGATCAGAAGGAATGAACAACAATCACTTTTTCATTGTATCCGAAAGGGAGGAGCAGAGAAGTCTGTGTGTCCTTCTCTCGATAAATGCTACTTTTGTTTTTTTTAACAGTCTCCAATTGTTAACAGTAGGGTCTTCCAGGTGTCATCATCGTTTGTGACATCCCTGTCCAATAATGTTGCTTTAATTCTGTTCTCATTGTTATAGGAACTAATCCTTGCTGTGTTGTTATTCAGAAGCAAAAAAACATTTAAGAAATATAGTTTGCATTTCAATTTTGGTTTATTTTCACGTTTTCTTCTTTTAACTAAACTTGTTTCAGTGAGCAGTAAGTATTCTTACTTGTGATGGGTAAACTCTGTAGACTCCCAATTTACAACAGGTATCTTTTTCCCTACTGTGATCTATTACATTCGTGTTTTGTGCTATCTTTTCCTCCAGTAATTTCCATTGTAAGACTCAAATAGTTACAGGCGGTCAACTCAACGAGTATTTTTTTTTTTCTATTTCCAAAATTGTTTGTAGTTCCATTTTTGAGATCTGAAATAAAGAGAAGCTTAGCTGAGTCTTGCAAGCTTCTGTAATGGCCTTGGGCTGCATTGGCTATGATCGTTTCAACCCTGAAGTGGTATTGTGTAACTAACCTAAATATGCATTTTGCATTTATTTTCCACTCCACAATTTGTATTACATGGTTGAGATAAGTATACACGACGCTATTTATAATTTAACTGAGTTACTGTGCCGTTATTTGATGGAAATTATTGAGTATCTTCACAGTTGGCGTCACGATGTTGGGTGAACATACTTTTGTTACGTAAGAGCTGAAACTATTGAACCTAGTAGCGCTAAATGAGATGAGTAATGTCCAGACGATGCACTTTTATTTTGATAGTACATCTTCACAAGTAAATCTCTTCTTTTTGTCCACGATATTGTTGACTGGCGACAATTGTAGTAAGCAGCGGTTATCGTTGCTACCCCTAGCGCAGGCCTGCACAACTTGATTGTCTTTGAGGGCCAAGTCCAACTTGAAACACCTAGCCAAGGGCCATTTCACTTTGGACCTCAAATCTTAGGCTAGAGTAGGCCTCAACTACAGATAAACTTAAGTATATTTGTTAGTAAGTCTACCTCTACCTGTAGGTAAATGCTAATTAATTTTTAGAGTTACAATTTTGAAACTGCAATCATCAGGCACCGTTTTATCAACTCTCCCTCAGTAAATGATTTGCCAGCACGAACTATTTCTTGTGAAATTTTCAAGCTTACCTCTGTAGCAGCTTCATTTGCAGATGCCACTTTCTTAAATGATTGTTGCTCACTGCTAAGGACTTTCAACAACTTTTCTACTTTTATTTGCTTTTCACTTGCATCCAACTTACCACGGTTAGGAAGTTTCGATTCAAAATGACGTCTCAGATTGTACTCTTTCATGACAGGAATAGGTTCCCGGCACACAATGGACAATATTTTGTCCTTAAGCAATGTAAAAAAATATTTGTCCACTCTGGATTAAATGCTCGATGTTCCGAATCAATTTTGCGCTCATTGTGTCGAGATTGCCCATGTTAATGACAAGAAACAAATGAAAAACTCACAATAATGGAGGTCTTGTTCAGTTACAACCAACAACTGCACTGCCAAAGCCAGCCAAGGTTTGCACAACAGCCGTTCACTCACGGAATAATTTGCTCAGCATGAGGGAATGAATGAACTCAAACACATTGGCCAGTGGGGTTCAACTGCCCTCTCCCCCTCTCCTTAACAAGTAACAAGTTGCAAAATGATTTAAACCACGGGCTGTGTTTCAACCCGATAACAATGCTTCCATTTTCAAGGACTCAGTCTTTTGCTTGGAACAGGAAACGCCTGTCACATTTTCACCGTTTGTTGTCGAAAGAGAGAGAGAAAAAAAAGCCTTGCGCTGCAAAGAAACAGGTTTGCGAAGTCTCAGAAAATTACGTATTTCTACCCATACTACTAACTTCAATTACGCAGACGGGCCAAAATATATTTATTTGCGGGCCGTATGTTGTGCAGGCCTGCCCTAGGCTAATAGGCACTGGTTATGATCCTTATAACAAGTTTCGTAGTCCCTTACATATATTATTTTGTAGCGCATTGCTACAGCAGCGTAAAATATCTTAAATCACACACCACTGTACAATGCCAATATTTGATGGATCTTTTTTTGGGTTTGTGTGGAATTCTCTGTCTGTTTCTATTTTGTTATTGATACGGATTCTATGAAAAAGGTATTTTCATGTGGATTTGTTCTCTCTCGTAGATTAAAAGTTGATAACGTGTGATATTTGAATAAGGTTTTGTGAACAAGATCAACAAACTGTGTTTGCGACAGCGTGCATACTAATTGTTCAAATACACCCTGTGTAACGATAGCTAAGGGAAAAAGTTATTGAATATTGGAAAGAAAAGGTCTAAAGGCATATTTTGGCTGTATTATTAATAAATTCATTGAAGACAAAATCAAAAATCGATTTATGATGGGTCTTTGTCATCTGACAGGTAGTCGTCAGCTTGTCTTTCGATACTGAAATCAATAGTTTAGCAGGGATGGAGACATGTATCTTTCTCTCACCTGGACCGACCATGTGTATTATATTACTTTAAATGTTTTTTGTACGTGAAACGTTTCATATGATCATCTTCAGAAAATTCCTATAAAACATTTTTCTCTTTCACTGCAGATGTATTTCTATCGGATTTTATAACGTCTTTTATACACGGCTTAAACATATAAAAAAAAATACATAATAGGGAAAAATCGTCAAATATGGAATACAGTTCTTTTGCGGCAGAACCACGCTTACAAAAATAAGTGGAAAATGCGAATTTATCAGAAAGTATTTCACTAAAATGTTTATTAGTAGTATGCAAAAGGAAATTAGTACACAAGTAATGTATTATTAGACAAAATATATTTATTGTAAAAATGGCCTGTTTTGCAGAAATGACTCCAAATATGAAATATTCTGAAAAGCACCCTCGAAAATGTTTCTTCTGCTCTTCAGTCAAACCACTAACTTTCTAACTGAACTACACAATTCCATTTAAATTCTACTTGCAAACACACACACACAAAAATAAGTCCTTCTGCTCCTCTGCATGCTTCATGGGACCATTTCATACACAGTACACATTGAATCCATTTTTCTCTAGGGCGATCACTTGAATATCTCATTTCTCAGAGAAAACATTCAACATCATCCTGTCCGGGATTATCACGTGTGTTGGTTTAGTCTAAATATTCTAACGAAGTCTCGCTCCGAAGAGAAAAATTATCCTCGTCCTTCTCAGTATCAGAGTACTATTCCATATCATGGACCCCCCCCCCCCAAGTATTCCATAATGCATTACGTGCCATTTTGAATTGTGATGATTCATATCGATACCATGTTGTTGAATAGAGATGGCGTAGTTTAAATACTACGTGCCTATTGTCAATTTTCTGCTATACATTTAATTTATAAATTATAACTCTTAGTGTTAGATAATTTTTTTAAAGACTTACCTGTCACAACTGTCGCAACTGTAAAAATGAAAATAAGATGAGGACGCCAACGTCGTCAATCCCAGAGAGCTTCCACACGTACTCACTCTAATACTAGTTTCGAGCAGGCTATCACGCGGTGAAGAGGAATCAGTGCTACCAGTCTCTGTTTCTGTAAAACCCCGGTATTCCATATTAAGTTCCTATTCCATATATAGCAACTTTCCCCTATGCATCTCTCGTTGTTGAGGCAAATGAGAAAATGTACATTTTTTACATAGATTTTTATGGCCCCGCTGAGCCTTCGTAACAAATTGTCCTTTCAACTTATAGTAAGATCGTAACATCATTCATATATTTTGTATTTTAAAACTCTGTTCATATCTAACTCCTGGAATATCCGTGTCAGGGGAGACGGGACCGTGGAAATCACCCTGTTGGGACTAACAATTGTAAAGGCCGTTTACAGTGATTGTTCCAGTCAATAATCTGTGCTGTGTTTGGTTTCAGTGTGGGAGAAATTGAAAATGCAGAAGCAGGGAGAAAGATGGCAGCCAGAGCAAGAAGAGGAGTTTGAAGATTCCCAAGGAAACGTTGTAAATAGGAAAACTTTCGAAGACTTGAAGAGGCAGGGGCTGTTATAGAACTTCTACTGCTGTAACGCATTCATATGTATATATATATATTAATTCATATACAGTACATTTTATTGTTCATTTTTGTAAACTTCTGTTTTTCGAAGTGCATTAATACAAGTACTATTTAACAAGGATTAGTAAGAATCACTAAAAATAAAGTTTGATTTTATTATATTTATATAGAAGTTCTTCTTTGTACCTTATCTTCCCGTAGGAAATTCAAATTGTTCTGATAGATTCTATGAAATTTGACAGCGAAAAATGTTACATATGTAGAGTGTAGATTATTGTGTATCAATGCTGTGATATGCGTTGATAGTGGAGGTTCAGTATGACCTGCTATTGATGATGGTCGTCGGTAAAATTTGTAATAGAATAACGGATATCAAATGCGTACAAGAATACCCAAAAGGAAATGAATGGCAGAAAATATGAAGCGAAAAGAGTGCCAACCTTACAATTTGGGTTAGCAGCGCTTCATTTGTGTATTCATTTCTACGAATTCATCCTCCATAACCTTGAAATCAGAACGTGGCAAGTAAGGAATGAAACCTAAAAAGAAAATGTAGCAAAAACTAAGACCAAAATTTATAAGAAAGGTTTCATTTCATTGTAGATTAGCCTATACGTACTGGACTGCAGTGTCACTTTAGTTTCTGCGAGAAAATTCTTCAAAATTACAAAATTAGTACAAATACTATAAAACGTTGCACTGTTTTCATAGAATCATCTAAACATAATTTTATGTGGACTCGAAATTAATGTACAGGCTTTCGAGGCCGGTCCAACTATATCAAAGTCTTTGTTGCCAATTGCCTAAATGCCAGAAAAGGCTAAAGAAACAAACATTTAAGGATAATCTAAAGCAACGATCTCCAGCAGAAGATGGCAGCACTATCTCCGTATATGTCTAATGTATTCTTATCGTTGCACGATATTTCCTTGCTGCTCCTATAAATTCAAGCCTAGAGAGTCTAAACTTTCAGGGAATTTAGTTCATATCCAATTCAAGAGCAGGACCGATGCCGATTTTTAATTTTCTTTTTAGTTCATTGTTATACGTTTCGATATTCAGAACAACAATGAAGGATTCGGCATCGATCATGCTCTTGAATTGGTTATGAACTTCCTTACCTGAAAGTTTGAACTCTCTAGGCTTAAATTTGTGGGAGCAGCATTAACATTTTGTGTAACAGTGAAAATATATTAGACATTTACGGAGGTAGTGCTGCCATCTTTTGTTGGAGATCGTTGCTTTAGATTATCCTTAACTCCTGCAGGGGGTCTCCGCTTACGAATCGTTTCAAGGAGAAAAAGATATAATGTGGTGCGTTATGTCTTAAATTCCTCAGGCCCCTATATTTGAAAACTGCGAAACTCGCTTCAGAAGAGAGAAGAAGACAATCTTCCCAGAGAGATGATGGAGTTCCTGCAAATAGGTTTTACAGAATCCGAGCGAAGCAAAAATTCCGATTCTGACGAAAACATTTATTCTCGGACCGAACGGGACGAGTATTAATGTTTTGCAAATAGTTTTTGTATTTTCACATTTACTTTAAAGATATGTTTTCCTCCAAGCGTCTGTAACGTGTGACGCGGCCTACTCCCTGTCTGTAATTAAATGTTAGTTTGACTAAACGCGAAGATCTCAGTGACATTTAATGCAGGCGGGACTAGGACGCGTCTGCAGGTCAGCGTCACATGCTACAGACGCTTGGAGGAAAACGTATCTTAAGATAAAATCACACAACTATTTTTTTTTCTATAAAATAACATATCATAACACAATGGTCATAATTAGTTATGAACTTCTAAAATCTGACTTCATGTTCGTTATTAGTCACTGAGGAAACTTTTCCAATTTTTATAATCTTTCGTACATTTGCAGAGAAAATGGTTTTGATCGATTTCTGATTGCCATGATGTGATTTAAATATGGTAAATTAAGGTTTTAATGAACAAACCCAGACGAAAGCTTTTTTTTACATAGTTCAAAATCTCTTAATCTGACGTTTATTCTGATCATAGTTTGGCCCTAGCTGAAGTAGACAAAGTCGAAACCCTAAGTCATAATAGTACAGAAATTAGGTAGTTAGCACTTGGTAAACTGAAAAAGGAGGAAATGGGATTTAAAAAATTGAATTATAGAGAGATATATACTTAATCTTAAAAAAAAATAATTAAAAAATGAAAGTACTGTTTACGTCTTGACCCCTTTCTGAATGTAATGCATTATGTTCTTGGGAAAATATCTACCTTGTTTTATCCAGCATTTGATTTGTGCAATTTCCAGCGAGAGGCGAAGAATTCCCAACAGTGGTTTATCCATCAGCTCTCCCGACACCCTCCTCAAATCTTTCTACATCAGTTTACATCCTTCATACTAAATATATTATTTCTGCCCAGGAAAATGTACAGAGAAGTTTGCACTCTTCACACAATTCGATCCGACTTACACCCTTTGGATTTTAAGTCGTGGATAATTACACCCTTTCATATCCAGGCAAGGGACCCTTTACAGAAGAAAAAAAAAACCGGGAAAATTTTCACAGAGACGTGGAAACTCTCCTTTCCTCCCTAAAAACTGAACAATGATTTTATCGTTAGAATCACAAACTATTGCGTATATACAAAACTGTTTATTGTGTTTCGGTCTCTGTTCTATGATGTCCGTATGACTGCGAGTGGATACTTTGACTACGGCTAAGAGAATTGTGACACCAAAACAAGAAAAACTTACCTTGTTCATCAGGAGCGTATATTCTGGACTATCTAGGCTACCACCGCAGTCTAAGCTTGTGAACTAATAGCTATTGCAATCAGAAAATATTTGCAAAATCAAAATTGTTAGATGCATTTTCCAACCTTGTCCGAGAGCTTCGGTTCTTACTAGCGCAGCCTAACTTGTTAGAAAGCAGGACGTTCTCACTCCAATATCATTTCAAACCTTCTTGCGTTCACCCCACCCCAGCTAGGATTCTTATGAGTTGCAAAGTGCTTCGAAGTCGGTGGCCGCTTGGTGGAAAGGTTAGCGTGTCGAGTTGCTACGCAACCGGCCCGGGCAGAGGGAGGAAAGCTGTATGGGAGAAAGATGTAGCTTATTTTTGTTTTCTGGTTTCCTCGGTGACAGATTGGAGGAGGCACGGTCGCGTTTAAGCTTTATCGATATTCGTTTGTCTCCTGACTGTTTTTAAAATATGGCGGTGGAGGTAGATAAAATTGATTGGTTTTGAAGTGGACTTATTTTTTGAATTTAGTTCTTAGCATTTAATTAAAAAGGAAATAGTGCAAGATATGTAAATATACCAATACAGAGAACTTACAGAGTGAGTTAGTGACAAGAATATGTGTCATTAAGTAACAAGAATATGTAACAAGGCATTTCCACAATTTTTTTTTTCATCCGGAGAAACGCGACGACGTGAACAGTTTCCAGATTCTGTGCACTTTTAAATTGTGCTTCTTGTGTTTCGTTATTTTACTAACAACTCGGTAGAAGCTTTGACACTATGCAGATAGTTAGGAAGGTACACTGATAAGCAATGAACTGAATACTAAGAATAGCAAAGCAGTGTGTATTTTAATGATATTTTATGCTGGATAGGGTGCTGGTATCAGTAATTGACCAGCCACCTGTGATTGAAGAAAAACAAACGGTACCGGTGATAATAGAATTTATATTGGATGCAGTAGCAAAAACAAGTACATTTTACTCCGCTGTAAGGTTTAATAGTGTAGCCCCTAAACGCTCTGTAATCAGGAAATTCATTGAACCCCCCCCCCCCAAATCACGTAAACAGTGTAAAGTGGATCTGGAAGAACGCAAGAAGAGGGTTGAGTTACAACTAATACAAGATATTCATGCATATCTGTTAGAACGTACAATGAAATAATGAATTATTTATTCATTCTTTGTTCAAGAAGCAATCTACACTAAATGGATGAATTATCTACACTGGAACAATCGTAATTTACAGATCGCTACTATACTGGTCAACTACTCGTGCAACTACAACTTTTGCAATATACTTGTCAAATGAAACAAATGCAAGCTGCTCTTTCTTTGACGTTTTAAGCTTTTTTTTTTTTAAAAAAAAATAGTTATTTTTCTGAGCATTACTTCCGAAGTTGGTCGTCCGTCTGATTTTCGATTAAAAGCCTGATAAAAGCTACGAAAATGTAAAAATCATCAATTTTTACGTCCAATTCACTGGTTTTCTGTTTCGTTCGGTTACCGCGCAGGGTGGGGATGTTTACATTTATTAGTAATAATTGCTTTCTTTCATTTTTCGTGCATAATCTTAAATTAGTGACCATGGGAACGTGGAGGTTAGGTAAGGTTTGGGGTGGTTATGTATATTATCAAAATATATTTTCATATGTTCATATTTATGATTAATAATATTGCTTTCTTGCATTTTCGTAGAATCTCTTTAATTACTGACCATGGGAATGTGGAGGTTAGGTGCGGTCATGTATCTTTACATTTTTTGTTCTCATATACGTCACAGTTCTTTTCGTCGGAACAAAGCTTACCACACTTTCTGCAATTTGTTTTTAGATTTATTAAACCATGACTTTCACACAGTTTCAAAAGATTTTCTTCATTATAGCCATATAGTTTCACAAACTGCAATGCTGTTAACTCATATCCTGGGTAATGTCCCTCTACACCTGTAGCCATGTTCACAATATAAATGATCCTAACTTTCCTACAATCCAATCGTGCGGTAACCTTCCGCCAAGTAGTTCCCTCTGCTTCCCAAATAGTTCCATGTTTATCACCTTTTATATAATAAAATTAACTCAACTTCTCATATATTATCAGCCACATTATCCATTTCTTCCCTGTAAATTTTCTAAATTTTACTAGAAACGGACGACCAACTTTGGAAGTTAACCCTTTTTCTGCATGGCTGCAGCGGGTATTGCAGGCAACACACGTTTGCCTATATAAATATATTTTTAGTTTTTGCAGGGTGATGAAAACACATTTTGACCGTTTTCAATTAAGGAAAACAATTCGTTGAATAGTTTGTTTTTTTTTACCCTAAGAGGTATTTTCTGTCCATACAAAATGAATGCAAATATGAACAAGTGACAGACACTCAACAAGTGGGAGCAAGTTAGCCTTTGCCTCTATTTGATTAGTGTATGATAAAGACTCAAAATTTCACAAGTTTACAAAAAAGAATAGTTTCTATTATATTTTACAACCTATATTTTTATTATTAATAAAATTGCACACTGCGGATATGAATAAACGAAAGGAAATTTAACTTCTTGTGGTTTGCTTGCATCTAATTTAAATTAAATAGGAATAATATATTGCTGAATTCAAAAATATGTACTGTTCACTATATCGAGGGAAATTTTCTCTCGGCGTAAGAAAAGGGTTAAATTAGAAGCAAAGAAACTACGAGAAGTTCCTTCATTATCGTCACATCCGCAATGCATAGGTTTTTAGGCTGTAAAATATTTTCTTTTTATAAATAGTTCAATTTGGTTCTTTAATTAGAGCTAAGCTACCTTGCTCCCATCTGTTAAGTATCTGTCATTCTTGCACGTTTATATCTACAGAAAATGACATTCAAATACCTTGCAAGCATTACATTCTGTATTTTTTTTTTAGCTGCCACGAAAGGCACTTTACCCCTTGCTGACGGCTATTCCATTGTAACCACCTTTTGGTCGTTGTACCCTAATTTCTTAATGTAATTTCATATTTACTCAACTTTTTTTTTTTCTAGATTCGATGTGCTTTGCTAGCGGGGGTTAGGTTCGTCTGTCTGGCTGTAGTTCCGTAGTTGAACACGCTAATATGACATTTTTTATTGCTACGGTATATAATAAGATCGAGAGAGATCAAATGCCGTTTATATCAACCAAAATGTGAAAGATTATGGGAATGCTGTAATGTTTGAATCGTGTGTCAGTGTCAGAGTTTGAAATAGCTCTGGTTTTTTTTTTAAAGAAAAACGGACACTTGGACGCAGACAGGTTTTAACGCCCTTTTCCGGGTTTTAGAAATAAAATGTGAATGGATGTAATTGCAAAGTTGGTTTAAACCTCAGTATACTGTGTATCAGTTCTGTGGAATTGGGAGGTTTAGAACGGGCTTGTTCTGTGTGTGTAGGGGGGTAACCTCACTTAATGGTAACTGCCCAGTATTCTAGCGAGTTTCCACCGTTCATAGCTGAGATTGAGGGAAATTGAAGGATAACTACATTTCGGATGGCCTCACTCATCCACCTGAGCAGGGTCTATTTTTTTAATAAGATCTGTTCAGGTCTTTAGATAATTTTGGCTCAGGCCGAGTTTGTGATGATGGATGAATTGTGGAATAAAGAAAGTGGGGAAACCCTGAGAAATCCCACGCGCACGGTATTTGTCCACCACAGTATCCATATTGACACACCCCGGGATTGAACCAAGTACCACACAACCAGAGGTGAGCGGTCCACCACAGAGCCACCGTGGATGAGCAGTATCTGATTTGTTGCTCAACCTTCCCAGTGTCACCTGGCCGCCCAGTACACCCACAAATCACCAGACCACAACCGACGAGGTAATCATAGTACTGGTTATTTTTTAATTCTTTATCTTCCTGATTAGCTCTGTCCTGAGGATAACAAGTGCTGTAATGGCGTAGAAGGTGCAGCCTCATCAATTAGTAACCGAGCGACCGTAGTTCAGTTGATGGAGCTTTGGCTTAGTAATCGGAAGGTTCTGAGACCGACCTCAGCAACCGCCCATCCTGACAGTTTTTAAATAACTATGCTCTGGTCAAGTACCAACATCCTTTCCCTCACCCTATAACGACCTGTGCCTGAGATACATAAAGGCCATAAATTAGTTCAAATTTATCAATAGTATCCTTCCGCCTCATGGCTGGTATTTCTGTGTTATGAACAGAAATATATAATCATTTTAAAAAAAGGAACAACCTAGTCTGACTTTAACTAACCCATCTTTGGGTAGAAGTCGAGTTTAACCTAGTGCCTCAATTAGTGACCGTGGAGGTTAGGTACGGTTATGTATCTTTACACTTTCGTTTGTTTGTTTAAAGATATTGTAAAGATACATAACCTTACCTAACCTCCACGTTCTCATGGTCACTAATTAAGGAAAAGTCGGGTTTAACCGAGTACTCAGTTAAACTCAACTTCTACCCATCTTTGCTAGATCGTGGCGTTACTTTGTGTACCTGTCGTGAATTTCTTGTGTACGTGTTGAATAGAAAATACAAAAAGCAGTAGTGAAATATTAGTTGTTTAATACTTGTAAGTTGCATGTTATTGTAATATGGTTTGATAAATTCTCAAGGTGTTTGCTTTCCTGTCTGAAGTCTAAAAACGTAGGAAAGTAAAAATGGTAAAAAAAAAAATCCTCAGGCGTGGAATGAGAAATACTTTTTTTTAAATTTCTGTTCTCCTGTATTGCATTCAGAAATAGCTATATGTGCATTACAATGTTGTAAAAGTTAACTAATTTTTAAAAATAAACATGGTCCTTCAATAGATTTTGTGTTATGTGTTCCCAACTCCCGTATTACGATTTTTGAGTGCAGTAAAGTACATTTGTTGTGAAGAGTGGGTTTCGCTGTCTTCTTTTTTAATATATCTTAGTAAAAATTGTTGGATATTGAATAGTTTGTAATTACCTGATTTCATTGAGTTGCAGAGAATAAATGTAGCAATATTATATGTATACCTTCAAACATTTCGTATCATTTGCTTATATATAATGTAGCAATGTAGGAAGTACCTTCTATCTTGTAATAGCTTTAAATGTTTCTGGAAATGGGAAATAAAGAAGACAGAGACCCGTTCTTAAAGTACTTCATGACACTCAAATTGAAGTTTTTACAGCGATGATGTGTGTTTTTAAGATTATATAAAGTATAGATTTCGTCACCTTGGAACCAGAAGGTACTATGTCCACTTTTTGGCAAAATGGAGTTAACACTGCAGTCAAAGACTTCGTAGTGAAGGGCATCAACCCGCAACCCGAAAAGTACTATCTCACAAAACGACCTCCAAGTTGATAGAAATATAATGAATTTATACAGATTTTAAATGGAACTTCAAACTTTGAAACTGTTTTTTCTCAAAAGTAGTTAAAGTGGACATGGTACCTTCTGGTTCCAAGGTGAAGATTTGTTCTGTTGACAGATTTTAATTTCAATAGGTTATCTTATGATTATGAATGTACGCTTTACAAACCTCGTTCCAACTCCGAGCTAAGAGGAGAGCTCACACCTATGGGCAGAATAGGCTTAAAATTCATAAGTGGATGAGGAAATTTGATGAACCTCGGTATGTCCATTAATATGATTAACTTCACTAGTTGCTCCATGAGATGTAGGTCACCGCAATTTATTTCTGATGTGAAACGTAAGTAGAAAGAGAACAGAATTACTCCCTGGCTTGGTTGGAATTGTCCTATGAACTGACATCAAGCATTGATGAATAACTTTCACATGCGTTTGCAGAGAATACATTTGGATCGTAGTGTACAAGCAGAAAACAGAATTACTTATATTTATTTGTGGTGGGTTATTCATTTTAGCTGGACACTGACCCATTCTTTTATTTAGTTAAATCAAGTGTTTATTTATTTTTCTTAAAAACGATTAATAAATTTCTTTACTAGTTTGTATTAATGCTATATATAAAATCAATGGTATTGTACATCAAGGTGCCGAGTGGTTGAAAGTCGTAAAGCGAGTTTATAGCTTTTAGTGCCAGTCCTGATGAAGAAACCAGCTCTATAAATATACTTTTAATACGTCTAGATGAAAGTATATGCATCTATTAAAAATGAAATTGCTATTCTTTTGGTTAACACATCATATTTTTATTAAATACTACACATCTAGTTTGTACTACAATGTGCCTGTTGTTAAGGTAAAGGAGGAGATGTTATAACTTGATTTCAAGCAGCCGCCTCTAGGTCTGAAGTGGATATACAGATTTCCTGGAGTTGCTGTTCTGGGCGAAGAAGGTTAAGTATGTGCGTAGAATTTAAACTGGCGATTTAACAAGTAGTTGTGGGATGTGGGAATGGAAATTAAATGCTCCATTTGGGTGCCGAAATTTGAACTACTAACGTGGAATGCAAAAGCGGCCACAAGAGCACAAAAGACGGCCCCAACTTCAGGAAGTAACTCTACCATTCTGTACGTATGTAAAAGTAAATCTGTTAAAAAACATTGAATCTGACTACTAGCCCGCAAGCCTTCGCTTACTCGACATTACTGTTTTGCGATAAGAATTCCGTTTGGCTCGTTTTTGGAAGAGATAACTCTACCGAGCTCTGCAGAAGTGAGATGAGATAAGAAGTGAATTAAAATATTCAATCTCATCATTAACCCACCTTCGTTCACTCGGCATTACTGTTTTTTCGTGAAAAATAACCTTTTGTGCCTTTGCGACGCAAGTGCACGTAAGTGAAAGTATGTAGTGTTAAAAACCTTCGAGTCTGTCTCTGGAACGTAACTGTACCATTCTCAACATAAATCATGTACCGTTGATAAATCGAATTTGACCGCTTTCGCAGGCTCGGTATATTGTATGGTATTTGGATAGATAAATTTTGAATTTTGGGGACATTTTAGTAACTAATTACTTTGGCCCGTCTCGAGTTCATTAGCTGCTAAGTTTCTGGAATTTACAAACATCCATGCACCAACCGGGATTTGGAAGCGATTCGAGTTGCTGGCTTGACGCCTCAACCCACACGACTATCAGGTCGGCCTATGGTATTTGGAACAAACAAAAATAATACTTTTCATTACTGTGTTTTTTTGGAGAGTACGTAACTCTACAATTCTGTACATTCGTAAAAGCCGGTAGTTTAAAGTAAAACAATCGGACTTTACTACTAACATGCTTTCGTTCACTCTGTATGTATAGAAAGGATCGCGTGTCGATAGTGGAGAAGCACCCATAAAATGAGTTTATTATCGCATCTTTAAGCTGTTAGGTAAGGATGAGGATAAGAACAAATGTAGCATGAGAATGTCTGACGACCACTTACACTATCTGCACGGAGAAAGACGTTACACATAATTAAGAGCAATCAGCAGTAAGGTGTTTTTTTACATTTAACACAAAGGTTGCAACACTGTTCGCACAGTGGTAGTAATGATAGGTTTGCTACACTGTCAGTTTGGTAACTTCTTTCCGGATATGGTAACATTGCTACCATTGGTAACTAATCTCAGTGGATGGAAACATTGATTAACAACAGGTGTTGCGAATTTCCGTCGGTGACAGAGTGGCGCTGCTAGTGTCGAAACTCGATACGTCTAATTAACATGGAGGATACTCATCTTTCTGTTAAGGGTATATAATCTTTGGGCCCGGGTGCTATTCCCGCTGAGCACCAATCCTTTTTTCATATACAAGTGTTTAAAAAAAAACATAAATACTTTTTTCTTTATGCTTACAAAGAAGTAATTCCTTTTCGATTCCTTTTGGATTTTTTTTTTACAAGTTAGGTTAGGTTATAAATATCAGGTTGCATTTGTTTATTAATCACTTTCACCCAGTTCGGAATATTACTCCAGTGAGAACGTCGTCAGAAAGCGCATGCTTGCGTGGGAAGCATTGGGAGAATCAGAGGTGCATTTTAAATTCACAGCTTGGACCACCACTACCCAAAGTAAATAAGATTTGCAGGGAGAGTACAGAGTTAACGCATACTTAGTATTAGCTATTTCTTATAAAGTCACAATTTATACTTAATACAGCTTTCGTTTAATAAAGAGGAACTGAAAACATGTTATACTGTGAAAGTACCTTCCTCATAGGGCTTGTTATTCCTTAAAACAGATACTTTGTTTAAGTAGAAGTTGTAAACTACACACAGAAACATTTACACTGCCGTGGCGGGAATTCGAACCCGAGCCTTCCAGTTTTCGGTTAGGTGCGCTATCCATTACATAACCACAGCACACCTAATACAAGGTATTTGTGTTCAACGAGTAATAAATACCATTCTTTCGTAATGCACGAAATTGCAGAAACATCCCCCCCCCCTTTAAAAAAAAACTTTCCTGATTATAGTGGAGTGCACTGCATCGACGCCGGAAGGAGATAACTGGATTATTGAAACGGAAAATATTTCCACAGAATAGGCCTACACACAGAATATTCAGACACATTTGTCAATTGAAAACAGTGAACGATTTCAGGAATCAATGATAGAACACTCATCATGAAGTATTAAAGTAAAAAAATAAAATTAAGTTATATTTATCTGTGAAGGCTGGATCTGTACGGTACGTGAACTCCATGGGTGTTCCTTTGTTTGCGAACTTCCTAACAACCTGGTCAAAAAAAGTCTCTTCGCATTTGTTCGTCATCGAAATAAGCATCTCCTCTAAATTTACACCGTACAAGCGATAATTATCACAGAATTTCCTTCCCTGTATCTGGCTGCAAAATCTGCAAACTAACCTTACGTTTTCACTACAAAACAAATAATAGAGAGTGTACGTATTATCTTTACCTCGCATATGAATTCTTTTCTTAACTACTCGAAGATTATTTATCAATTAATTAAATTTCTTTTGAACTATTGTATTCCTTATCAGCAAGATTCGTCGGGTCAGCGTTGGCCCAACCGAGTGAGAGTTGGACCAGCGTTGGGCCGTCGCCAGGCCGACGAGTCTTGCTGATAGGGTTTTTATCACTAACCTTTGACTTGTTGTTAATTTCTAGCATTGAGTAGATGAAAAAATTAAGTGCCATGTGTTTGGTAATTCTGATATAGACAAAGTCGCTCGTCAGTTACACTTGCCGTAACGCAGGCAGACACCGGTTTCAAAACCGAAGCCCTCTCTGCCTGCTGGTCTCCGACCAGGGTTAAAAAAAAAAAAATGGCTCCAAGTTGGAATCCCTGTTTCTCAAAAACGAAACTGAATTGGTCCCATAACTAGAATTATCGCTACTTGCAAAAATTTTAAACACTCAAGAAATCGCATGAAGTAGATAGAGATGGCTGTAAAATGTAATTTTTAACTCACGAAATACTAGCGAAATTGGGACATTTTGCTACTATCCACGAATTCTGAGCACTACTCACGAAATTGTACCATTTTTATTCATTCATTCACGAAAATATTGCCTAAACAAACGAGGAAAATATAATTATTCTTCAAAAACCTATCATCGGATTGTCGTAGCACAGAGAATGTTGAAATGTAGTACACTTTATCCTCCACTGACAGCAGCAATTTTGCGAACATTGTTTACCATCTAGTAGCGATGAAAATCTTTGCAAAAACAAGTCGAACACATGAGATATATCACGCAATCGTAAATTTCGCCATCGAAAAAAGTTAAGCAAAATTTTCAGATGCAACCTGTGAGTGCTGAACAACTGAACATGACAAATTTGGAACTGGGTTCATCATACATGCCTATGAAAATTGAGCTGAATGGTGAAGAAATAAGTTTCTTCCTAGTTGTATATGTTATATTTATAATTTTTATACCGGTTTTTGCAAATGTGAAAGAAATGCACTTTATTTGGGCTTTTAGCAGCATGCATTAGTGCAAGATTTATCTCTCAAGTTTTAAATCGTCATTTAATGCAATTATTTATTTTTGGCTATTCATGAAATTTACCCTTGTACTCACGATTTTTTTACATTTTACTCATGAAATTTAAACACCTTTATTCACGAAAATTCTACTGTCTCTACCCATAAGTAACAAAACTTATATTCTGGTTTTGGTATCAGCAGTTCACCAGCCAAATTTGACCTAATATTATGGAACCACATCATATATTACGAATATCTCTGTTGTAATCTGATCTAGGTTAGTATCTCTAACGCTAGATGGCAACGCCTCTTTTTGTCTCTAATATATTCTTCTCGTTGCACGAAACCGCAATGGAAATTCAGGTCTAGAAAGTTCGTAACCATTGCACTGTTCTATCCATCGAGCTCTACTTAACGATACTGGAGTGACTGCTTAGTGTCGAAAGATAGACGCCGAATCAAATATTTAATATCGTTTGTCCACTTCCAGTCTAATCCAATGTGGACCAAATTTTCAGTTCTAACTCAGTTGTATACGCTTCTTATCGCTCGCTATGCGGCCCGTTTTTATATTTTAGTACTAATTTCTGAATTAGTTCACCGTACTCTGCGTATATTAGAAAATACAGCAAATAATATGTACATTTTTTTGTGCAAGAGTTAAGACATAAATAAAAGAAACGCAAAGCGACATCAAGGGTTAAAAAAAAAACTAAGTTAGAACCAAAAAATATGGATCATATTGGTTTAGACTGGAAGTGGACAAACGAGATTAACGTTGTAGATCACCCCCGCCATCTTGGTATGACCTTTCCATTGATTTACATGGGAATCATTTTACTCGTTTTATGTCTTTCTGAAATTTCTGCCGCTTTACCGAAATTGGCCTTTGTGGTTATTTTGACTCTTCTAGGGCCGGTTTCTCCAACGTCGATTAAATATAGCTTAACCATCCGATAACTAACCGTGCGTTAAATTTTTAACCGCCCGCTAAAAATTTTCCATTTCACCAACGCTAACATTACAAATTTAACGAACCGTTTACAATCGGACCGTTAAGTGAAGAAACCACTTGAATTCTAAATTTCTCATAAGCTAAACGAATTCTGATTGGTAGAGTGAAAAGGTGTGTACGTCGGCCTGACAAATGAACCTCGCAATCCGCAAGTAATAGTAATGCAATAGGTGGCTGGCGCTTGTTCGTGTGTGTTTAATACATGTGTGTATGTATGTATTCAAATGATCTCCAAATAAATGCCAATAAAATAATATGACAATCCGTTAACAGTAAACAAGGCAAGAATCTTATCCTCTCCCGACTTCCGGAAGCAAGCTTCAGTACATATATCTTTTCGACACACTAGAGGAATAGAAACGGATGAGTTAAAAAACGTTTCTTATTTCTGGATATGTTAATACGGATTGTTTCTCCTTTCGTTTACATAGCTAATTGCAGTGCTCAAAAGGTTGAGCCCTTCATTCTTATAAATACAGACAGGATTAGCCAGTTTTAATCTATTTCATGGAAGTAAGTAATACTTTATGTTAGCTATTTCTGTTGTGTGGCGTTAAATGTAGATCCAATGTTGTTATTTTCATAATTTCGGATGCATGCAAGTATAATGAAATAAAGTCAAGCAATGGGGTGGCTCATGGATCAAGTTCAGTTTAGGTCACCCAGCCACTGAGAAATACGTACACTTTATACCACTCATTACCTTGCAAATAATTTACTTAGACACTTCTGTAAATACCTAGCGGTAGACAGCAACCCAAATTCAATTTCGAAAAGCCATACTTAATAATAATTTACATAAATACGTACTGGATTTACTTTACATACAGGTATGGCGCCACATGGGGAATATCAATAGCGTCATTTCGTGTGATGAATATCATGTATTTGCTACATAATTAATGGAAAGATATCGAGGGGCGCTAGAAAGCATAGATAGGTTAGGTAAAGCCTGGGTAATTATTTTATCATTATACCAAGAGGGCTTAAGAAATTGCTGGGGTCGAGCCTTTTGTGTTTTAAAATTCGTTGCTGGAAAATCGTTTCCAACTTCATGCACGTTTGAAGCACATCACATTTAACAGGCCATCCTTGTGCTCAGCTCGAACGCGGAAGTAGCTAATTAATTGCATGTACTTGTTCCATTTTCAGTCTCATACTTTTAAGGCCTAAATCTTTCTCCTGGGAATATAACATTTTTTGGCTTACCTAATTTGAACTTAACCCGGGGCTGGGACACATTATTGAAGGGCGTATGCGTGTTCTTGCACTCACATCATCCTTGCTCCATATTGTTCATTGCACGGATCCGAAATAATGTCAATATCAATTGCAAGTACATTCAGCGCCGCATAACAGAAGTAGCTAAAAGTAAGAATTACTTAATATGAAAAGGAATGACTTATTGGCTATAATTAAAGGAGATATACTCGACGGAATCACATTCTTTTTACGTAGTATGATCGTTATTCTAACTTTTCCTGTTTACATGTGAACATTTATAATACACGATCGGTAATGTTCACAATACTTTCTTTACTCCACATCATTTCTCCTCCCAAAATATCTTAAATCGACGTTTCTGGCATGTACGAGCTACCACTCGTACTACCACTCTCCGAAACAGTTTTGTAAACTATATACAGACACGTATTAAAGAGAAGTATTCTCCTGAAATTATTTAAAAGGAATGATGTTAGTCGTTAAGACGACGTGTACAAATGTAAAGCGACATTCTGTTTTTTTTTTTTTTACTATATTGCCTTTCTTTTGTACGATAAATATTAAAAACGATGATCAAGTGCATAATTTATACCTTAGATCTAAATACGTAGCGCACACGTCTACTTTTCCTGTAAAACCATTCTATAGAGCGCGTCTTCTTAAGCATACCCATATAGGCCCCAAAACTTACTCGAACATCATATTTACATTGCCCGCAAAGCAGGCAACATTGTTTTTAGATGTTTTTGATCTTTAATACTATTGAAATGCGTTGTGCCAAGTTGTATATTTCATCAAGCAATTCTGTGTTTATGCTTTCCATTTCTTGTTTCCTGTTTTCAAACTTTCGAGATACACAATCACTATTGGACCGTTAAATATTTAATTGACGAAAATCTGATGATTAAAGTTAACGACAGCTTTAACAAACCGTTAGCGTTAACCGATGTTGATGAAATGGTCATTTCTCCTAATCAGACGTTAAATGTGCTTAACGGGTTGTTAAATCTTTAACCAGCGTTGGTGAAACAGGCCGCTAGAGTTTTAGTTTCTGAAGTTTCTTCAAATATATGAGTATAATGTATTATTAATAGTTTACCATGTAAATCACAGTACGTCAACGGCAAATTATGCCGTTCGTGTGTAAAATATTGCATTTCTATAAAACAATATGAGTCAAAGAAAACACGACGATAGACTAGTCGAAAACAGAAGTTAAAAATTTACTATTCTGAGAGACATAAGACTAGTAAAATAATTCCCATGTAAATCAATGGAAAGGTCATACAAAGATGGCGGGGGTGATCTACAACGTTAAGTGTCCTCTTCCACTCCCTGAGTTCATATATTCATGAACTTTTCAATGACAACAGTCAGTCCAGTATCGGTTTTAGATAGAGGTCATTGGTTCTATCCATGCCGATTATTTCTTTTTCGTTCATTGTTGAAAGAGCTTGATTGTTGTAGTGAATATCCAAACATGAAGCTCTTTCAACAATGAACAAAAAATGGGCACGGATAAAACTCTTGAAATGGCTATGATTTTTTTTTAATCTGAAAGTTAGAACTCTCTAGGCTTGAATTTGTAGGAGCAGCATTGCTATTCCGTACAAAAAAAAAAAAAAAAGAAAAAAACATTAGGGGCGTACGAAGCTTCCACCTAGCGTTAGAGATCGTTGTTTTTACATTAAACTTAGCGACGTTTCCTCCT
Organism: Lepisma saccharinum; assembly: GCA_022664845.1. Taxonomy (NCBI): domain Eukaryota; kingdom Metazoa; phylum Arthropoda; class Insecta; order Zygentoma; family Lepismatidae; genus Lepisma; species Lepisma saccharinum. Next base: position 29,615 of record JAGDQP010008882.1, on the reverse strand, counting down.
GTGGTTACGAAAATGTTCAACTCTGTTTATTGGAGGATTGAATATTGCATTTACTATTTCATGAGCGTTCGTATTAGTTAATTACTACCCTGACTTAACCTCAGTACTATTTGAATTTATTTATTTAAAAAAAAAGGTGACTAGTTATTTTGCATTAGAATATTTAACAATTGCAGGGGGAAGAGAAATTAATATTAACAAAAACAATAACAACAAAGACAACAACAGCAAAAGCCGGCCGGGTGGCCGAGCGGTCTGTGGCGGTAGGTCATCGGCTCGAAGGTCCGGGTTTGAGTCCCGGCAGGGGCATGGGTGTGGATTTTAACATTTAACAGCTAAAGGTGAATTGTGACGGGCCGAAGTTCAAAGTTACTAGATTGGCCCATATAAAATTTAAAGTTTAAAGTTTTAACAACAACAAAAAAACAAACAAATTTAGCGTTAAGATAGCAGTTAGCGGGAATATAGAAAGCGTCTCACTGAATTAAATAAGTTTCCCTGCTAAATAGATTAATGTTTATCGGTAGATCATTGTAGAGTTTGGGCAACCTATGTAAGAGCCAAGGGCGCCGATTTCTCTGCAAGTTTGGGGGGGGGGGGGGGCATTCAGGTTTTTTTTTTCAGGTGAGGTCTAAGAAGGCACATATGATACAAATCCAATTCATATTTTGCCAAATATTGTATATTCATTAAAAAAAAAAAAATTAATATTATACATATAGTCATTATGAAGGCTTCCCCAGGCCCAGCTATTACAGAATTTAACAATGTTTGTATAACGTTAAAAAAATTCACTAAAGCATATTATGTTCTAACTAATAAGAACAAAGTTTCTGCTGTTACTAGAAAATAAACTTAGAAAATAACAGAAACTGATGTTAGTCTATGCAAAGGAGTTACTCGGCTTTTCCAAATGTGGTTCTCTTTGTTACCCTTCCGCCGCGCTATTGCTTTATTTGACTTTTTTTTTTTAATTCTCGGTTCTTGATCTCGACAGGCATGGTTCAAGAAGTTTGTGTCACCTACAGTGAGAAAAAATATTTGGACAAGTTCAACAAGGAGAAAAGCAGACTTATCACACGCAAAACGTGGCCCATTTCGAAATCTCTTGCCTGTTTACCTTAATTTAGATAATTTGGATACCTTAGATAGAATGGTATAGAAATAACTAGTACTCGATACACCTGCAAGGTAACAGGCAACGAGAGAGTGATAACTACCTAAATTCATGGCAAAAAATGTATTTGGACAACCTCATACTACTCTCGAAATAAATGTTCTAGGACTTATTTTGTGTACAACAGCACTCTGCGTGGTGTATTGAAGCAATCCACATCGTATCAGGCATAAAGAAGCAGCATGGGGAACAAATTGAGTTGAACGACATTGGAACTGCTCATTTTAATTTCAAATTACGTGCGGAAGGTAAAAGGTACTGAAACTTAGCCAAGCTTGTTGGAAAGCCATGCTCTAGCGTTGGATACATCATAAAGAAACATGAAACAGAATAATTATTAGGGATTCGTTCTGGTCAACTAATGAAACCTACATTCTTCATTCTGTGAACAAAACTCAAAGAATTAGTTATAAAGATTTGGCTACTTCACTTGCCTAGGATATAAAAGTTAATGTTACAGATGTGTAGATGTGAACAAAAGAATTGGGATTCAGAAGATGTGTAGTCAGAAACTAAACATACATATCAGAAAAAGCAGAAAGAAGTTCTAATCTGCCAAGAAATATCAATATGAGTGCCTGGAATTTTGAATTTTTTTTTTTCTAGGATGAGACTAAGATCAAGATTGTAGTGATGGATATCAAGACATATGGCGAAAGAAGAATGAAGCTTTCAGAAAGCAGAACATTGCTTCAACTGGTAAAAATGTTGGATGGTCTGTTAGATTTGGGGTTGTGTAATTACTAATAGAGTGGCCAGTAATCATACCCTAGATACACATCTAAATCCCAATTGTTTCAAAGAATTTTGGATTGTTCAATGAATTACTAACATTAACTTACATATTCTAGGCGAGTGAAGTAGCCACTAATCTTTAGCACTAATTCTTTGAGTATTGTTCACAGAATGAAGAATGTAAGTTTCATTCCGGGTAGTTAGTTTTCTTGGTTGCCCAGAACTGATTCTATTCCGCAATAATTGCTCTGTTTACGTTGCTTTATGATGTATCCAATGGTAAAGCATGACTTTCTAACAAGCTTGGCTTGCCTGACACTGTGTGGATTGCTTCAATACACTAAGTCGACTGCTATTGTACACAAAAGGATACCTAGAACATTTATTTCGAGAGTAGTATTGGGTTGTCCAAATGCTATTTTTTGCGATGAATGTACGTAGTTATCACTCTTTCGTTGCCTGTTACCTTCCAGGTGTATCGAGTGGTAGTTATTTCTTAAGTATTCTATCTAAGGTATCCAAATTATCATAAAAGGGCAAGAGATTTAGAAATGGTCCATGTTTTACGTGTGATAGTCTGATTTCCTCTTTGTCGAACTTGTCCAAATGTTTTTTTCCCGCTGTATATAGTTTCCCTATCTATAGGTTGTATTAGAAACTAAAAATTACGGTATTAACGGTAAACAATAATTGCATCCAAACAGCAGTTTGAAGGATATATTTCGAAGTGCAAGTCTACTCCTACTTTCGTGAGAGTTCTTCTTGTCGCTTATTTTTCTTGTATATATTTATTTTTCTTAAACTATGTTTATATATGACAAAATCACGATGAATGATCAACCCTCGGAAGCCAAGATGATTTCATCTCACGGAACGTCAAGATGAGTCATTTTCGAAGCATGTATATTTCTCGTATGAAATAAAGTACTTGTTCAAAATCAAGGTATTTTAGAGTATGGTTGTATTCATTGTATAGTATTTATTGCATTGTATTGTATTTATTTATTGTATTTTACTTTTTCAAGTAGATACTACAAAATAATGAAACATACAGAAAAAAACTAATACATCATATTAACCTTGCAACCGTTTTCATGGCTGCTCAAAAATAAAGGTACCATGAGTCTCTTACTTATTTACACATATAAAGTACAACATATAAAACTACCTTCCTCTTTCACTCTCACATGTAAAACACACCGTATCTGTTGTATTCTGATTCTTGCAAATGAAGCGATTACATTGCTGACAGTATGCGGAGTACACAGAATTTCATTCTTCCATTTAATGACTAATAGACAAAATTAATATTTTGACTGTATGGGTAATTTTTTACCCGATCTTCCCGATCTTGGCGTTCCGAGGGATAAACGACAGAAAATACCTTTTCATTTTTTCTTTCATTCTTTCTTTTCTTTTTTTTTACTAAATGGTGTTGATCGATGTTATGCACGAAACTCCAGAAGCAACACAAGCAATACACGAATTAACTCCTTTAGCTAGTCGAGGGAGTATTATACGCTATGTAATTTATATAAATACTGTAGCACATAAGTTTCAGGGAGGAATTTATCAATGAAATAGATTTTCCAAAGGGAGATAAGCTTAGTAGAAGGGGAAAACGAATCAACGTGTACTGTAGAAATAGGAGAACCGACTTCACCATATCATTTGGGCCCCCCATTAGGGGGGCCCACTTCAACTTTGGGGGGCCAGGGCCCCCAAAGCCCTCCCCCCCGGGAACGGCGCCCTTGGTAAGAGCGAGCACTGGATAATAGAAAGCCTGGGCCGACCAAGGTAAAATGGGTGATTGCTTCGTAGTAGAAATGCGAAAATGATGTTCAGGTAAGAGAAATTCAGATCTCAATTTTCCATGGGCTAATAATGATTTATACAAGAATTTGAAATCGGCAATTATTCTCCGCATTTCCGGTAGGTAAAAATGTACTTTAACTAATGTAGAATTAAAAAAAAAAAACTCTTCAAAGAACGAACGCCTTTATTTTGAAGACGAAGCTGATATTGATTTTGTATCTGCTTCGGGTACATACTAGAAATGATATTAGTATTACAAATGTTGGTTTAAGGTTTGTTTGCTTTACTATTTAGTACACACTTTTCTTTAATTCACAAAGGTTTAGCGTGTCCTCAAAATCTTGCAACGTTAATTAAACTCATTTTTCGACGTCATACAATGATGAAACTTTGCACAGCGACGGAAGTTGGGTGACAATACGCGTACAATATTCCATTGTTACTTTAATTTATTTCTATATATTTTATAAACAAATTTTAATGTATTTTTTCTTTTAATATGGACTTCTTTATCCTAAAATAAATACTAGCCTGCAACGATCTTGTGAGTGACTGGTTGCTGAACACTTTAAGATTTTGTTCATAAAACATTAGCTTGAGAAAAAGTATCCGAACACGGAAATAACTCGAAAAAAATTAATAAAAAACTTTTTAAAATACTTTTCTTAAACAATTCGTACTGAACAGTAAAAAATAATTTTGTTTATTCATGACTAAAAAGAAAATCACGGGGCTCGGCAATTGAAGAATTTATAAGCGCCATATACTTTTCGTTTTAGTCATGCATAAACATTTTTTTTACTTTTTAGTACGAATGTTTCAAAAAAGTATGTTTTTAAAAAGTTTTTTAAAACTATTTTTCTATATTAACATTTTAATTCGCTTTCAAGAACAATAAAAATATACAAAATAAGATCATAAAATAAAAATATAATTCTAAGATTTGTATTGGTAGATTAACGTGTTACATACTCTTGGAACTTCTTCTCTCAGTACCAAAATATTAAAGATTGTAGTCATTGTTTGCCTTGAATGGAAACCTTAATATCTTGTTGTTAGAACTGATGCCTTTTTGCTTTCTTTTGGGAAGATTTATCTTTAATTTGTAGCTAAAATGAGTAATTTCAGTGTTCTAACATGCCACCAACTGTTGAACAATCAGAAAGACAAAATACAATGTTATCCAGGAATTTAAAAATCGCTTCTATTCTCTTTTCGCTGTTTCTTGCGTCACTTGCGGAATTTTTCAAAACTGAAGAAGAAAAGAAGCAGAAGATAAGTTAGAAGAAAAGGAGACTGGTCTGAGATAACATTTATTACGCGTTTCTGCTTTCCATTGTTTGTTTATACAAGAATATCTGAGGGAGCACAGGCAAAGAGGTTCGGATGGGTCACCTGGGAGATATTCATAGAAGACGGTGAGTGCGGTTGATATAATGGAAGCCACTGAATGGAGAAAATACAGGCAAGATGTCTCCTACTTCTTCCTTAGCAACAGCTCTCATGAGAAATCCAATATTTGACCTCTTTCTACCTCTCTGACACTAGAAAGGCTACCAGGCTTTCAGGAGACGAGTACCTGGACTTGTTTTCTGAGCCTCTGCACAGACATCATCGTTTATTTTTCTTTTCGTGGATACGAAGAAACTCTCTCGGTCTTTTTTCTCTCTGCCCCTTCTTTCTTTCTTTTCTTTTTCTCTTTTTCAAAATTTTCTTTATGTTTTCCTTTTGAACATCCATTTTTCAAATCATTAAGCTTTTTGCTAGAGCAGAGGTCAAACAATATCCCATGTACAACAATATCCCAAGAGAATATGTTGGAAATAATGTTTAAAATAATTTTGATCCAACACAGTTTTTAATAAATGTCTATGCTCCGACTGAGGAAGCTGATGCTAACAATAAAGATAGGGACGAGATTCCTGGAAAGTGGAGAAGATATCATTCAGAGCCTATACAGTATGATTCACCCAATATTATTAAGAATAATGACATCACGAAGACTAAGATGGGCAGGTCATGTAGTTCAGATAGGAGAGAAACGAAAATCCTATTCCACCGTGATTGGAAAGTCGGAGGGAAAGATCGTGACGGACATAAGCCATAGTGCTGTTACCGCCTATAAAATTAATTATATCCTATCTTATCTTATCGGAGAGAAAGATGATGGGAAGGCCGAGACGTCGTTGGGAGGATCATATTTGAAGGGATCTTTGAGAGGTCGATATTTGTCATAAAAAAAAAAACTAACGTCATCTTGCCGAGATTTCATTGGCGAACGTTTGTTACTGCGGCTATGAACTTGCGAGTTCTGTAAGCGATAGAGTTAGTTAAAAATAAGATGTATGTCCATTAAGAATGTATTTGAGTAGCATTTTCGAAAACATTTTTTTCGGAACCATTTACGTTAGGATTATTTCGAAGCTTATTTATACACCGAAAAGATTTTAAATATACTTCCAAATATTTTAAAAGCATGTTTTGGAAATATAGCTCATATGATTCTGAAAGAAATTTTCGGCTATGTTTCAAATAAGTATTTCCTTAACAGAGTTGAAACAGATTTGTAAAAATATTAATTTGAAATACTTTTAGAACGTTTTGAAAGTAGCTATTTGTTTGTTGTGTGATTTACATAGAAGTACGTAAATCTTGTGTGAATTGTGAATCGTGGTCTCACGTTGAATGTGTGTGACTTTTGTCAATGAATGCTTTCCTGTTCCGAAATCCATATCTTGAGTTAGTCTGGGAACATGTTAGGATAAATAGGTGTTATTTACTGTCAAGCTTTCTAAGGAGACTTTTTTGTATTGTCAAACAGATATAATCCGGTTTTGTTAATCCAATTGATCAGTAAATATGAATAAATTACAATGTTATTGTAAATACTATCTTTAATTATCTAAGCATTTGATTTTTGTAAGTACAATGAAGTCGGGTGCCACATTACCAGCATATTTTTCTGTCAATGTAATTTGCAATGGTATTGGAATTTAAAGTTAGTCATGTAATCCTGAATATTGTCCTTATTACACAAAGGAACGAATCAAAGAATAATAGTGCGATTCACCAACATTTATCAAGAATTTAACGAATCTTTAGTCAACGGCTCTAATGTATTTCACAGCTCTTATAAAGTTTCTTAACCAGTAGTCAGTTGTTAACGATGATTGGGGAAACCCACCTTTCTACAAAATTTTGCTATAATACGTGCATTGTACAAAATTTTAAATACAAAAACTAAAATGGGCTTCCACATTATCACCTTTACATCTATTGTTTGTACATTTCTAAAATAGAATATCACAAAATATAGGAACTATTAAACTTTTCCAAAGCTTCATAAGCCCTTTCCGCCATTCGCATATTCATTCGCAATGTTGTTCATACCTCTATTTCTTGACGAACCACAGGGTCTATTGTTTTATCAGTTCCATAGGAATGGGTGAACTTGTTTCGGCAGTAATATCTGATGGAGACTGTATATCACTTTTCTTTCGAATCTTCAGTCTCGGATATCGATTAGTGATTAATCGATACACTTCCTTAGTGCACACGAACATGAGGAACATGAAAAGTCCGATCAGCATATTGATGATGTCAGTAGCAAACCAAATATAAACAGGACCACCAATAGCAAAAGAAATAATTTCTGCAATCCAGCTCAATCCCATCAGGACCATCAATTTCAAGTTCATTCGTACTCTGGAAAGAAAATTTATTTGTAAAGCAAAAATAAGAAGAAAAAGAGGATTACATAAGAATGCATTAATTCATGTGTACAATATAAGTAAAAGAATGTACTTCTCTAAGGGCTGATTTTCATAACAGCTTGCGTTGCTTGCCTTACTTGCGATTTGGGTAAGTAGCCATTTGAAACACGTGTTTTATTGTAAGGTAAGTGTAACACGTGCTTCAATTGGCTATTCACCCAAATCGCACGCAAAGGATGCAACGCAAGCTTTCATGAAAATCAGCTCTTATATTTCAAACTCACTAGCCCCTTGTACACGATTCAATAAAGCTTGAACAAGAGCGTTGAACAAGCAATTTAATGAAAATGACGTCACGAGTCAGAGACTCCACACAGGAAATCTCTTGAATTCAAGTCTTCTCATCCAATTCGTCCTATTTAGAACCTGTCCTATTTTTATTGAATTCAAGGCAGTGATCTACCAATCACATCGCTGTTGACTTGAACACGTGACAACTGTGCTTCCGGAATGCTAAAAATTAAAATGTGAACATGGAGCAGGGAATTTTTAAGCCCTTGTTTTTATGATGCGAAATAAACATATTATCAGAAAATCAAAATAAAATAAAATAAAGCATCGCTACAAGAAATTCCATCGCATCTTGCTGAGGTAAAGTGTACCTGATGTTTCTTCTGTAGTTTTTGTACAATCACTATTGCAATACAAATTGATACAGAGGGTTTACTATAATTCCTAATAAAGTTTGTATTGTATTTAGAAGCAGTAGGATATTAATATTTAAAGTGCCATTGAGTTGCTCATAATTTATGTAGAAAGGTCGAATTTTTATTTACTGTATGTAGGAAGTTCAAAGCTGATAAACATAGAAGTATCTGAGTACACTTTACTATACGACACAAAACAATGTAATCTTTTCCAACGTATGTGAAAGTGTTGTAACTTAAAATATAACAAAGTTTCGAGTCATGGAAGTATTAAATTAGAGTGAAATAGCGAAAAGTACTTGGAACTACTTGGCTGCTTCCACGTTGGTGAGCGAGGACATGAATTTGTGTATGAAATAGCGAAAAGTACTTGGAACTACTTGGCTGCTTCCACGTTAAACAGTACATGAATAGCGAAAAGTACTTGGAACTACTTGGCTGCTTCCACGTTGGTGAGCGAGCACAATGAACCATGCATCGCATATAATAAAAAATCTAACTTTCTTTAAACCGCCTTTGCTTATTCAACATTGTGGTCATGATTTTTGTAGCAAATAATGTGTCATTCATAATACGACGCAATGCTATTAATATTCCGCCGCACCCCTACAATCTGCATGTAGTAATGAAAGCAAATAAATCTATTCCGACACGAAGTGTCACGATTAGTATGCCTCCACAAGGCGCTATCTTGATCAACTGGAGTGCGTATGTAACGAAATAATAATAAAATATGCATTTTCACTTTGGATTGTTAGTTGTCGTTAGATGTTTATAGAAGTGCGTGTAACCGGAAATAAATAAAAATTTATAAGAATTGAAAAGAGTTTTGAATAAAGCAATAAAAAGTCGATGTTCGAGGCATCACCAACTACGGAATCGCAGCCGTTAATCAGGTTATAATTTTATTAAAAGTGACGCATATCATGTTTAACATTCACTCCATGTTCCCGCTTTCAACGCAGAAAGAGCAAATCGACTCATGTGCTTTTGGCTCCTTCACACTTCCGCTTAACTTATCGAATTGTGTACGAGCACCATCCAAGCACTTTCAACACTACTTGGATACAACCCTTTGATTATTCCAGTTGGATCGTGTACGCACTCATCCAGCTGCTTGTTCAAGAATTTGATTCTCTGTTTATTGAATCGTGTACGAGGGGCTTAAGATGACTCAACTTGAATACTTTTTTCACATCCGATCGCTGTTTGATTTTTTTTATGTCTGTGTGTGTGTGTGTAAATTTTATACACTTTCACACAACGATAGTGAGTCCATACTAGGCGTACACTTTTGTATGTGTACATCTTGACAAAGACTCATTCAAGACCGCGACAAACTTCAATCGTTTCTTTACTATACCGAACTTTGAAGACAGAAAACAAGCTAAAGATAATATATACACTTCATTATTTAATTCAGAAAATCCAATACAATTGGGTTAAACACCAGAAGCAACTTTAGAAAACAGAAGTGATTGGCATACTCTCTCACTCAATTTGCAATATCACTATTATCCGTAGGACTGTCACAAAAGCGCAACTTTGCCGCGACCATATATTTATGAGAACTCGTTGAGCTGCTTAAGTTAAGGTGTCAAAAGTGCTGTAACTAGTTAATATTGGGTAAACTCCACTGTCTAGTTATTGATACTCCCAAGTTTTTTTTTAAGAAAATAAGGCTAAAAACAATTTGGCAAAACCTTTAATGTTCCCGACATGTTATAGTTTCTTTAATGACTTATACGCATAAAACAACACATCCTTGTTATTAGTCGTGGTTAAGGTGATATTTTCAAGAAGGCTTCGGTTAACCTAAACAGATAAGCTAAGGAATACACTTTCATTTTTCTCTAGTTATTTATCCCTCATTCGAATCTCCGGGCGGGGACTGCTTCAGAGGCCTCCAAGAACAGGATTAAGAAAGACATTAGAATAGGAACGTACGAACATTATACCAAACGGACGCTCTTCAGGTGGCGGTACACGAGACCGAGAAGTACGAGCTAGACATATTAGCGATACAACAAGTTCGGTGGGAGGGTCAAGATAGCATCCCACAGGGCAAGTACACTTTCAACTACGGTGGAACACAGTCTCACGATCTCGGAACAGGATTCTTCATTAAGAACAGTATCCTTCAGGCGGTTTAGAATATAGAGTTCGTAAACGAAAGACTATCGTACGTTACGATACGTACTCGATGGGCTCGATGGGGCAACACGGTTTTATTAAACGTCTATGCTCCGACAGAGGTGGCTACTGATAACGACAAATATATATTCTACGATGAGCTAGAAAGGTTGTTCGAATGCCGAAGTATAATTCGAAAATTGTGTTGGGTCAATTCAATGCAAAGGTAGGTAGGGAAGAAAAATATAGACCTACTATAGGCAAATACAGCCTTCACGAAAAGACCAACAACAATGGAGAAAGAATGATAACTTTCACGATTTCGAGAAACCTACTGGTAGAGAGCACGTACTTTGAACACAAATACACGTGGGTATCTCCGGACGGCAAAACTCTCAACCAGATCGATCACGTATTAGTAGATAGACAAAGACATACCAACATAATGGATGTTAGGTCGTACAGAGGAGCGGAAGGTGACACCGACCATCAATTAGTGATCACAAAAGGGAAAAGTTATGCATCGCGAACAGAGAAAACAATGAGTCAATACAGCTGAAATTTGAAGTGAACCGATTAAATAATCCGAGCATAAAAGCAGATTACCAACTCGAACTCTCAAATCGGGTCGAAATGCTAGCCGACTCGAGTAATAATAATGATGATATTAATAATGAAATTGATGTAAGTAAGATGTGGGAGGCAATTCGTGAAACAATTAAGAGCGCAGCGAGAGAACGCGTAAGTGAGAAGAAACAACAGAAAAACAAACCTTGGTTTGATGAAGAATGCCTTAAGCTTCATGATGAACGAAAACAAGCAGGGCAACGATGGCTAAGTAATAAAAGCTAAGCAAATACCAACCACTACAGTAACGGGAAACGATACGCCACGCTCGGATTCAGGAACAAAAAGCGAGAATATCTGACGCGGAAGATTCAGGAGGTAGAGGAAAACGGGAAGACAAATAACATATGAGATCTATACAAAGGGATAAACTCGTTAAGAAAAAGTTACAGCCGAGGTTAGGAATGATTAGAAATGAACGTGGAGATCTTCAGGTGGATCCGACTAAAATAGTCGATGTGTGGAAAAGTTATTTCGACAAACTTCTTAATGTACACAACGGGGAAGAAACAGAGGAATTCGAAATCCATGCCGCAGAACCGTGGATTCCCGAACCAAGAGAGATCGAGATCGAAATGTCGGTAAAGAAATTGAAAAATTTCATATCACGAGGAATAGACAATATTGCAGCGGAATTAATTAAAGTAGGAGGAACGGCGCTAATCAAGGAACTACATAAATTGATAAGTGCTATATGGAGAAATAAGTAGCTCCCAAAGGAATCGAAAACCTCAATAACAGTTCCAATTTACAAAAAAAAAAAAAAGGCGATAAATTGGACTGTAATAATAACCGCGGAATCTCGTTACTTCCAACCTGTTACAAGGTTATTAAGTAATAAGTGTATACGTAGATGAAATAATTGGAGATCACCAATGTGGATTTAGAAGAATTAGATCCACTTTCGACCAGATTTTTGATTTGAGACAAATTTTGGAAAAGAAATGGGAATACAATGGGATGGTTCACCAGCTATGCATTGATTTTAGGAAAGCATATGATTCTATCAAAAGGGAAAGGTTATACAGTATCCTGATACGCTTTGGAATTCCGAAAAAATTGGTTCAACTAGTGAAGATGTGTCTCAGCGTCCCCATAAGCAGAGTACGGATAGGTAATAATAATATGTCAGATAGTTTCAAGATTCGCAACGGATTGAAACAAGGCGCTGCTTTGTCACCACTACTGTTTAACTTTGCGTTAGAATGCGCGATTTTCAAAACTAAAGGAGAGAAAAAGGGAATATCATTGAATGGTTTCAATCAACTGTTTGTATATGCGTATGATGTAGATTTAATAGGGGACGACATAGATGCACAATAAAGCAACTCCAATGTCTTAAGGCCGGTTTAGAGGATGCAATTTCTCGTACGATCCCTCATAAGAAATCTCATCGGTTACATTCTTTGATCGTGTAAAGCGCGGATCGTACGATTTCTCATGGCATCTCCGATGTGTTCTCTAAATAGAAACGATTCTATTTTTCAGCGGATTTTTCGTACAATCTATGACAGCGGCCCTACTGGCAATATAGCGTGTTTTGGTTATGGATTCCGCTGTTTGGTTATGGATTACGAGACAAAGAGAACATATTAATGTTATTACTTGATGCAGAAATTAACACCTACATAATGGGATAATAAACTACTACAGGTATAAAGATAAAAAAACAGTTTTGAAGGGAAGTGTAAAAAGGCAAGTGATACTGCAGTTGAGGTACTTCTACCATAGAGGACTAGCAATACCTCAAAATGCTATGTTTTGCATTCTTATAACCATAAAAGGTACTAAATGCGTGAAAAATATGTTTAAAAATATAATGACCAAGTTCTGATGTGATCTAATAGCTACTGCTTCACTTATATATATTGGGCAATGCAGTTAACGTGATTTTCATTGTTTTCCTTGTGCGTAGAGTACCGAATCTGCTGCAGGCATGATATGTATGAAATGAAATAATGTAGAGGATACCGGTATCTTTGCAATCATATCCCCCCATTGACTTTGAAAAACATATACGCTCTGTGCTTCCGAAATAATGAAATACATTGAACATCATATTACAGAAGTAGACCTAATATAAGCAAAGTGTCGACGTCAAGCCAGAGCTATGCAAGTCAATACGTGAGTAGGTAATTAACCGTACGAACTAATTTTTATTCAAATGTTAAGACAGCTGACCCTGCCTATTCATACCTGTATACCTTGTGTGAAATGCACCTATAAATCACATAAAATCTACATTACTCCTCATTTTTGTATTTCATGCTTATAGGAACGTAAAACGTAGCATTTTGAGGCGTTTCCAGTGCTCTGTGCTAGAAGTAGTTAAACCGCATATGTATAAATAGGAGTTAATATATATCGCGATTTATATACTTTTGAAGTGCTGTGTAATGTAACATATCTTGTTAACTCACAAATATAGTGAAAACAACACATATGACTCCGAACTTATCACCGAAGACGGCAAAATTTTCAACGATATTTGTGTGTCCGCATTGAAATATCTTTATTGAAGTACAGAAGTAAAGCTACGACACTTTCGTTACCACTGAAACCTCTTGGTAGAATATGGCATTAAGACAAACTGAATTTCTGTTGCGTCAAGATTCATTGTTATCAATATTTTAATTCTTTTATATTCTTTCATGGGCTACTTTCACAAATATCTGTGGCATAATTACCCTAAAAGCCTGAGATGTCACAACTATGAACTCCAGCAGTTTCATCATTATCCCCTTGCATCTAAAATTGTACCGTGTAAAACACTATACAATATTGTATGATTTATCGTACGAAAAATCTCGTACTATGGATTGCATACATTCTTTCATACGAGAGATCGTACCAGAAATTGGATCGTCTAAAGCAGCATTTAATAGAAGCGTGCGATGAGATAGGTCTACAGGTAAACATAGATAAAACAAAATACATGGGATGATAATAATTAGGGATGAGGTCATAGAGAAAGTAAACAAATTTAAATACTTGGGAGCATAGTAACAAGCAAAAATGAGGTCACGGAAGAAATAAAGTCGCTTAGTATCGGGCAACGCATGTTTCTATTCAGTCCAAAAACTTCTAACCTCGCGATTAATATAAAGGAAATTGAAATTGAAAATATACAGAACGGTTGTTCTGCCGATAATACTTTACGGTTACGAAAGTTGGAGTACGACCCTAGCAGATGAACATAAATTACGTGTGTTTGGTTTTGAGAAAGATATACGAGCCGAAACTGGACGAGATGACTGGAGAGTGGAGGAGACTAGATAATGAAGAACTCCACGGACTGTACGATTCACCAGATGTTGTAAAAATATGAAATCGCGAGGACTAAGGTGGGCAGTCCATGTAGCTCGGATGGGGGTAGAGGCGGCGTTTGAGGGTGGCAACAGGGGCAACCGCCCCAGGCCCCGCGCTTAGGGAGGCCCCGCGTTCCGAGTTGATATTTTTCTTACTCAATGATATAAAAGTTGATTTGTCAAAAGAAAAAGTTTACAAATAAACTAGTTTGTATAGTTTCCATGCGAAATGTAATGTGAAATGGAAATGAATAAAGAAGCACTTGTAATTAGCAATGCAGTTTTAAAAATATATTGTACTTTCTTTAAATAAATTATGTCGGATTTTTTTTATAAGAAACCGTTGTTCATTAAAAAAGAGAATATTTAGTAATAAATTTAGGGTTAGGAATGAAAGGAAGAAGTGAGAGGAAGTATTTAGGGGGAAGTTGCTTACTGCTTTATCGGCTTTGGATGTAACATTTCGGCGCTCAGCGATTTTTACTTGTACTTTGGCCCCGCGGGGTCATTATTGCCCTAGGCCCCGCGCTCACCTAACGCCGCCTCTGGATGGGGGAAAACGAAGATTATATTCTATTCTGCTTGGAAGACCGGATGGAAGGAGGCAATTGGGAAGACCGAGACGTCGTTGGGAGGACAATATTTGAAGAGATCTTCGAGAAGTAGGCGTTCGTGATGAAAGCTGGCTTGATATTGCCCAGGATAGAATCCAATGGCGAACGTTTTTTACTGCGGCGATGAACTTGCAAGTTCTATAAGCCATAGAGTTAGTTAGTTATTGTTATACGGTAATTATTGTAGGGTTTTCCTTCTTTAACAACTAGAAGAATATTTAGAGACCACTTAGCGTACATCATTGTGTAAATTATGCAAAGTAATACGCCTTTGTTCCAAACTGTCCATTTATTTGGCGTGGAGCAAATAATTATCAATTTAAAAATAAATATTTCAGATTTCTAACATAGTCATTTTAACCTTTAAGCTAGTATTTTCACGTAGCACGTCACTTCATAGGGACAAATATTAGGTAGCAGTGCCAACCAAAGTTTAAAAAGTACGCAAAATTGGCCCGCCACGGCTACTAATCATTAGATTTGGCCACCTGGAGACTCTGGTGTCACAACTGGTGGCCAGTGCTTTTCCCAAAATTCTCAACTTCACCAGTATTAAGAAAAGGCTGCCGTTCACCACCGTATTGTATTTTATCTTGGTGTCGCGAGTACATTATTTTTTATGTATTTTCGGCACGCCATCATATGTACTGCACTGCAGCTTGTGCAGACGCCGCATCTGCAGCTGTGTGGGTGTGCAATAAAAATAGTCGTTCGCCTAAGAGAGGACTGTTGCGCCCTTTTATTAACATGGTAATTCATCTTGGTTCTTGGCTAATTTCAATATGAAAGCGCAGCATTGTGTAATGTGCATGTAATTTATGTTTCATATCAACAAAACATAATGTATGAGGCAAACAGTGATTACAAATGACCACCAAATTTTAGGAAACTTTTTAAACAGTGGTGCCAACTAATGGACTTAGCAGGATCAATAACTGGTACACGTCTTCAAGTCTCGTAAACGTATAGTGAACGGAACTGCCAATAACTGGCCATGAAGGAGGCTAACAACTGGTCAGAGGGTGCCAACAATATGTCATTTTGCTGTTTTGAAGAAAAGTACTAACAAAAAAATACATGTTCTGCATTTTTATTGTTTCACTGCATGCAGTTAATTTCGGAAAGGATCCAATGGAGGACTAAAGGCTTGACGCCATATCCGGTTGGTTGCCATAGCAGCGGCGGGGGTCAAGTCTAAACAACAGTAAACAGTCAAGTAAGTTTGATGGTAGGAATGTAGACAGTAACTTGTGGAAGTAATGGCTGATTTTTTTTTCTTTTTCTGGTTTTCATCCTTTGAAAGCGACATGTGTCTCTCTCATTGTAACGTTTGCAATCTGGTACGAAGCACATACCCATGATGAATTATTATTATCGAAGAAACTACATAAACCAACCACTGTTGTTTAGACTTGAACATGGCGGGTTACCATGACAACCAACCGGATCTGACGGAAGACTTTTGTGGTCTATTGTTTACTGTTAGTGATGAACAGAAAAATACAGCCAGAATAGATCTACACTTCAAGTTTTAATACAACAGTGGTCCACAAGTGCAAATAACTTGTACGTTTATCCTTGTCTTGTATAATCACACCCTTTGTACGAAAGGTTACGAAAGTGACTGGAGGAGATGGACTAAGGGAAAGAATTAGTTGAGTTAAAAGGAAAGAAGAAAAACGCGCCGGGGTGGACACGACAGTGGCTCAATAAAACATAATGTTGTCCATGATTCATAATGAATTGTAGTAGCGGTACTTAACTTTGTGTGAGGTCTTTATTTTCAGTATGCGTTTTCTGTTTCCAGTGTTTTCAGAGATTTTTTTTTCTCGTACAGAGGTTTCCCTTCTTAGTTTCTACATGACTTTTACGCAGTACATTCAACTTACTACTGACGAGTGATGGCCGTTTAAAACAAACGCCTAATAGCTGGTGATGTCTCGCCATGCTGCCAGATGATTGGTTGTTAAATAAAGTGTGACACAAAAATAAGAATAATTCCATATAAAAAGTGCTAATAAAAATGTGACGCTTTGTGTGACTTTCCGAGTTACATGATCACTTTTATCGAGTGTTTGTCTCTTTGTGAATTGTGACACAAAATGTTATCATGAGAACTGAGCTTAAGAACATAGTCAATTCCATAGAGTTAGGAATATAAATAGAGGGAACCTTATAGGCTGTTTTGTTGGAGAGGGGAATGAAGCCTATATAAGGAAGGGACGAGGCATTTCGGCCATATTAACTGGCCTCATATTTAGAGACCCTCTTTTCCGAGTATTACTTCTCTAAGGTGCACTCATTCTCCTATCGAAAAAGGCAATCCTCACAGTACTCGGTATATAGGGACTCTAATAGGGCCACACAAGATGGCTGCCAATGAACCGTAATTTAGCTTCATGTGACGTCATGTATGTTCTCTCTATTTTCTTCCTAACTCTATGGTCAATTCTGAACAGTATAACGTAAAGCATTTTTAAGGATATGAGAAAAAGCTGATGTTCTCTTTTTTTCTTAATGTATTTTTAAATTATAAAAGCGTGTTTTTTTAGAATAACGATTCTTAGTAATATTATTTAAATCTCTGTAGAACATTTTTATCAAATAGTGATTATTACTTACTAGTTAGTAGGTCTATACTTTATAGTGATTTATTATTTGCGTTTTAAAATTCAAAATAACAATCAGCGTTGGAACTAGTGTTTAGAATTGAGGGAACTACACATTCTAATTAAACTTATTTATATCGTAAATACGTCGAATATTTAAATATTCGACGTGAATATGTAAGTGGTTTGCTTTACAACTTTTTATCCTTCAGCTGTTTCCCTGCCCAGCTAACATTAACAGAATTTATGCATACATATTTTCTCACTACTGTTCTTTTTAAAACCAACATAATTAAAATCAATTTATTACAATAATTAATGTACATTGAGTAACATCATAAATTTTTGGTGAGCAAAATGAGATATGTCAATGTTACAATGCACGTTCTTTTCCTGTGGCCTTCATCTGTAAGAATGTCAATTTGACACACACAAGGTATTCATAAATTACCGATACTCTTTATGATCATGCCATAATTAATTTTTAATGCTTATATTAGTTTCATGGGCGCATATTTTAAAGAAAGTTGGAATGATACGCGTAAATTTGTTGGACCGGACCCTTGTCTTACAAAAAACAGAATTTACCGGGCCGTGATCTTATAAAGGATGAGATACACTGCTATCAAGAAGAACGCCAAGCTTGGTTTTGAAGCAAGAACAAGGTGGCTCTAAATCCTGAGTATCAGTGTGCGAATTAAACTTTTTAGCCAGGGGGGGATAAAACATAACGCACGGATTTCAAAAGGTAATATATATTACCTTTATAATATACGCCTTTATATACATATATATATAATAAATCACAGCCATATTCAATCCACTAGTGGATGAGGCTTCTCCCCGAAGGGAGGAGTTGGTCTACTGCTCCCACGCTGACCAGACGGGTTGGGAGAGTTGAGCCAAAGCTCTCAACTGTGATAACCACTGTCTTTTATTCACAGCAGCTCCACAAGTGCATCACCATGGTGGGTGAGCATTGGGCACCATTCTAGACCCTCTCGCTTTGGAAAAAATCTCTTGGCAGAGCCGGGAATCGAACCGGGAACCACACGGTCAGCAGTCAGCGACGGTAACCACTAGACCAGCGGAAAGAGAGTCCCATTTTCCAATAGGAGGTTACCAAATCAAATCAATCATACTAAATCTTTCACATTAAGCTATTTCATAAACATAACAAAAGAAATGACTTCCAAATAGGCTTCTTAACTGCCAGCAAAAGTTCATATACCCATGTAACTAATATAAGCATGTATTAAAATAGTTTCAACTTCTGCCAAATAAAATTGTTCCGATTTTTTATCTAATCTTGATCGAAACATCTTCTAGGGGGAATAAATTTATCCCTGGTAGGGACGAAAAATAAATTTATCAGGAAGGGAAACTTATTTGCCACGGGGGGAAATTCCGGGCATCCCCCCGTTAATTCGCACACTGCTGAGTATGATAGTATGCGAACAGTCCATCAGTGAATACGTATGATTTTGCCTTTCATAATTCTTTGTAATTTCCAGGTAATTTTATATTTTAAATAACCTTACACTTCTGGCTTCCAGTAATTAATCTTTCACCATTTTTCATATTCTGCATGTTTATTCCAATTTTAATGCAATCTCTTATTAATCCCTAAATAATAATAATAATAATAATAATAATATGTAAAATAAAGTTTGTTACAGAAAGATTGCTTTATTATTATTATTATTAAACTGCTGAATAGAAATGATAGTATGTGTTTACATGTCGCCTAGAGCCACATTCAAGTACGTTACTTCATTATGAACGATAAAATATAAATGTGTTCTTTCATATTTGTTTGAGTTCCGGTAAATTTAACCAAAAATGGAGCCCCCCCCCCCTGGATCTTGCATCTAATACTTCAATTATTAGATGCAACTTCTCGACTTTGTAAGCAAACTCACTGTAAATTTATTTTTATCTCTTACAAATAAATCGGATTTATAAGATTAAAATTGGCATATCTTTTTGTTTCGTTTTCGGAGGAAGGAATTAAGATAAACTACTTCCTTCGAAACGATAGATAATGACATAGTTGACGGAAATTGGTATATAGGGCAGCTTTCACAGCATTACCCTTTTCTAATTACTACCAGTGCATGTGCCAGACTACTCAACATTATTATCTAAGTCAGAGAGAAGCTTTCCAGACAACGAATTGGTTGCAACATTGTACTGGGGGTATTCATTACCGCAACCAATTTCAATTAGGTAAATCGGTAACTTTTCAAGAGAGCAAAAAACGTTTCCCCTTGAATTGTATTTCATAAAATGAAGTATCATTTTTCTCGTTCTGAGTCCAGTGAAGATATTTTATCACATTCCTAGATAATCAAAAGTTCAAAGTTTTGTGATTTACGGCAAAATTTCAAAATTCTATTAATATGAATGTTATAGTGGAATCTTTATTCAAAAATAAGCATTTCAAATTACATTACAAAGTTGTAATGTATCTGTATGTATGCAGATAGTTTTATGATTATGACTTTTTTTTTTTTTGTGGTTTCTAACAAAATATATATTTGAAACTTTCCACCTTTTCGAACTTACTTTACTCTTTTAACCAGTATTTCATAATAAAACTATTTTCAATCAGGGAGTGTGACACACACATTGATAGGCTTACATCTTGTATCTTCTCAGCGCTTGTATAGGGCCTAGACACTTTTCAAGAATATGTTTTCTCACGTAGAAAATTACACCAGTAAGCTATGTTTTTGAAGACCTTTTACACCTTCAGCATTTATATGATTTTATTGTTTTATTCACTTAATAGCTATCCTTAGACGTGACAAAGATAAGGGGCTTCCCGGTATAGAGACAGGCGTAAGCCATAGTGCTGTTACTGCCCATAAAATTTATTTTATCTTATCAAGGAGGAAAATAATGAATTTGGCGCAGAGACGTTTGGGATATAAGTAGCAAAAATTATTGTGTTAGTTTAATCAGTGCATCAACAAGCTTTGAACCCACAGAACATTAGTTAACAAGTTCCAAATTTTATGAACACTCTTAAGTTCCCGGACTTTTCTCCAATCGAAAGAAAACACATATAATTCACATTTTCGTACAACATAAGGCAAGTGAACTTCAGTGTCAACATTCACAGAATAATTAAGCACGAAAATAGTTACTACCTATCTCGATTTAATCCAGACATCACGTTCATCAATGAATCAAAACATGACATACAACCAGGTACTTTATTAAAAGAAATCAAGTCAATGACTTCCTGCGTTTTAACACGCACTGTAAATCTGGTTATATTGAATTACTGTGATCGTGAGGCCATTCGTAGTTCATTTTAACATCGTATGATGAAACTCTTCCATAGATTCAAGGAGTAAAACGAGAATGGGTTATTTTTGACTTAGTTTGTTTTAACATTGGAAGATTCAGTTTCTCATACTTCAAGTTCATAAATTAGTTCCATATGTATCTCGACTTGAAGACCATACCAAAACCCGCTCAGTCCAAATATGTGTTTTGGCAGGAAACACGAAACAATGTTGTAGGATTACCATAAATGTATGTAGGAATGCTAATTATATGATCCTCCTGGCACGGTGGAGAAGACATGTTATCCAAAGTGATCCAGACAGCTTGAAAGATGGCTTACAATCTATAGAAAAACATAAAGATCTCACTTGCTTAAAAAAATGGACTGAACGGTATTTGAGTCTTCAATCACAATATAAAAACTATATACTTATTGGCTTAATATCTTTAACTATTCCAATTTGTATAACTTATAATGTAGTTGTTCTTTTTGTATTAATAAATAACATGTTAAAATATTACATGTCTGTTTCACATTTGCTCCTATTAAACCATTAAAAAAAAACATCTTTCCCTTTTATTTCGCGGCACACCTTTTGATTACTGTACTGCACAGTAAAAATTTACTTAAAGAAACATTTTTATTAAAATAAATTCTTTACCTTTGTTTATTGTCAGGTTCATGACAATGCCGTTTACTGTTGGTGCGTTCAAGAGTCTTTTTAACTCTTCGCGACTGGGCTTTCAATTTGGTCACCGTGAAGATGAAGAGTACCAGGTTGATAAGCAGAAGCAAGCTAATAGGACCAAAGAAATAAGTCGTTTGTACAGACCAATCTTCCTCTGAAAAAGGAAAAGAAAATATATTTAAAATATAAAAAAGTTATTTCATTTTGAAAATTTGTATAAAGATCACAGTCACATTTATAAGGTTTGTAATACATGTTATTTTAATTGCACGTTTGTAAGACTGCTGTTTAAGGAGTCACTTAATAACTAGTAATTATTTTCATACTTAGGATTTCTAACTTCCTCATTTAGGCTTATATAATAATTTAGAGACACTCTACCATAGCAGCACAACAATAATGGGTTTATTTTGGGCCCATAACACGGATAGCTATGATGGTTGGCTCTTCTCACTAAACACCGGTCTGACTTGGTACGATATTTCAACATTTAAAGCTATTCCTGAAACATTGGAAACGTGTTGTACTCATCCAGACTGTCTACAGAAATAACATTTATAAAACTTCTACACGGTCCCTGTTTAAAGTCATTCTGTAACGAAAAGACTGTCAATGTCTGAGTTTATGAAATGAATAATTGATGTATTATACTTCATGATGAACCGTGGCAGAGTGGTTAAGATAACGGATAACAAATCAGAAGGTTGCAAGTTCGAATCCCGTCGCAGACAAGTGAGAACATATTCAACTATAAATAAAGATGAGACAATTAAACGCGTAATAGAGTAAAGACAGAATATAAACAGGATCGCACATTTTCTAAAAATACATTAAAAATACAATTCCATTTGTTGAAAAGTAAGTTCATGTCAGCGATCTCGACTCGGCTATAAAGCTAATAGAATTAAATTAGTTTTTCCTTTTTCTCGAATCAGAAACTTCCGTTAAGATATCTGAAATGATAGATTACTCTAGCAAATTCAATGTTTCATTATGTAGTCCTTTTCATTCTGTTATACGAGGGTCATTTCATAAATAATGCACACTAATTTTTTGTAACTTACACGTTTATTGTTTGGAGAGGATCTCTTTACACGCCTTCAATATGATCTCCCTGCTTGGCAATGACGGAATCCAAACGTCCAGTAGCTTCTATATTCCATCAAGGACGCCATCTTTGTGAAGCCGTCGAATGGTTCTGGTAACGGCTGCAGAGATCCCTTCCAGGCATGGAAACCAACTTCCACGCATACGTTGTTTCAACTTTGGGAACAGGTCGTAGTCTGGTGGACTCATGTTCGGACTGTAGGGAGCATGAGGTAACATTTCCAAACCGTATTGGTGAAGCATTGCATTCTCCAGACGTGTCTACTTCTGTTCAGCAGTCAAGAAGTGGGGGATCCATCGGGCAGAAATTTTTCTCTTCTGTAAATCACTTGTCCGAATTCGGTATACTGACGCAGATGGAATCCATGTGATGTCAGAAAGTTCAACACATGTCACACGGCGATTTTGTTCAAGTAGATCTGCCACAAGTTGCACACTTCTTTCATCGGTTAATGATTTCGGCCTTTCTGGTCTTGCATCATCCTTTATGGTCACACGACCACGACGGAAACGAGTAGCCCAACGAAAAACTGCACTGTGGTCCACTGTTGTTCCACCACAAACTTCACATGGGGCACTGTGAATTTCTGTGGGGGTTTTGTCACGTAAAGTTTCAATCTTTATTTACGACCTCTGATCTTTAATAGACACGTTACCCGAGACACCTGCAGCCTCCATTTCCAACAATTGTCACAGGCACACTGTGTTCACTAGAGAGCGCACAAGCACACGCCCTACTGCCTCAAGACCTCAGCTTCAACTGACGAACACAAAATGTTTACCTAGATTTCATCATCCACTCCGCAGTGTTGCCATAGTGTGCATTATTTATGAAATGACCCTCGTAAAATCAATTTGTCCTAATTAACTAGGTAGACATTAATAAATTTATGTAAAGATATTTCTTTTTTGTTTCTATATATGTTTAAATACGTGAACTCCAAACTAATAGCTTGGGGCCAAGTATGGTTTAAGTGTATTATTAATGCAGCCCATATGAAATGGGCTATATTTCATTGAGACTCTTAGGGTCAGTTCTACAATCGACCGTTAAACTTCTAGTCAGCGCTACGTTGAGGTCAACTCTCATTTTGCGTACTCTCATTCGCCAAAATCAGACTTGGCCTCAACTTGGCGCTGACTATAGAAGTTTAGCGGTCGATTGTAGAAGGTGCTTAAAAATCCGTCGCTAAATATCTGTCATAAGGTAACCTTGGCGTTTATACCAAGTTCGGTGTCAATGGAAACAAATTTAAAAAAATGAATATTAAATTTTTAAAGTGGTTAGCAACACTGACACGTGCGGCTCTTGACCAAGACGTTTCTGGCGGCTCAGAGCTAGTTTAGTCGTTACCTTTTCATCCACTTACTACACCTTGTGGTTCATAAGATACATATAGATACATAAGATACATATACATGGACACGTGTTATACACAGTATTTTTTCATTTTATCAAACACTTTTTGCCAATTTTGTGCTGATAGATCTAGCTGAATGAAAGCAATATAAAAAAAATCAAATTTTAAATGGGTTGGCAACACTGAACCACTGCAGGAATAAAAATTCCAGCAGTTCTGAGTTTTTTTTTTTACACGAATGGACTGAGTCCCTTTTTTGGTAGCCACGCTATGAAAGAATCTAAAAACTTACTTACCATGAAACCAACAGTACATATCTCCAATCCTTGGGTTGAGTAGGGCATCCGGAGAAGTGTGTGCAAATTCCATGATGATAGTGACAAGAGTCAGAACTCCAGAACAGCCCCACGCATACAAGGAATAGAAGATGAACTTCCTCCGATCTCTCTTGCCATAAATCAGACGACTACCACTGAAAGAGTGATGAAAACATTTCTTAAGAGCATTTGAAAGACCGCGACTAACCCACACGCTCAATAAGGGTGTCCGAAAAGACACCGAACCCGATGTTTAAGATCGTGTAACTCAAAAGCTAAATGGAATTATAAGAAACTCTTTCTTCGAAGGTAAAGCCCTGCATGTTGGGAAATGTGATAAAAACATACTGAATGTTATATTTTTATTTAATAATAAATGTTCAAAATGATGCCAGAGACGATTTTTTTTTTTTAATATCACTTAACAATATGGATGGCCATCTATTAAATTTGACTGAAAAAGTACGTTGATGAAGTCTTACAAACATTGCACAAAGGTATTATAGTCCAGTCATATTAGGGTTTTACCTGAAAAAAAATTCCCTAAAAGGGGATACTTCGCATAATGTTTAATTTAATTTACGCATTTGGTCCTTATAACTTTTTTAAATTACATTTTTCTCAAAAACCGTAAGAAGTAGGACAAAACTTATAAGAACCAAAAAGATGTATTTGTTTATGATCTTTAATTTTTGTCTCTCTATTTTTTTCATAATTCTAACGGTTACCGAGATATGATAAAAAGAACGTGAAAATCAGCTGCCATTTTTCAAGATGGCGGCCGTAGCACAGCATGCACGAGTGTTGATTTTTATATGTTGTTACTGGATACTAGTACCACACATATGCGAAATATACCATTTTAGGGAATTTTTTTTCCAGGTAGAGTTTTTTTTGACCAAATATGACTGGACTATTATTCACTGTAAAAAACTGGAAACACGAAATGGATGAAAGTTACTCCGCTTTATGGAGAAATAAAAGTCGAAAATTAGCGTTTTGTTGTAATTAGTCTTAAACGTGGATATAGTGTAAGCCTTTTAGTGGAAAGATTGGTAAAATTAACTCCATTTTAAAGTTAAACACTTTCTTTGTAATAGATCAACATTAACTGAAAATGGGTTTAAACTGGCCAAAGTGATTTGTCCGTGAACGTTAAACTTATTTTACGCTTAAAACTCGGTCATTTTCTAATCGAAGTGTAAGCTAAACAGGAAATTTTGAGGTTACGTAATTTTGTGGATGAAGTTTAAGCCTTAGTTGGATATTCTATAATCCAGTAACAGGAGTAAGGTTACTTGCTTGTCACTGAACGTCCCGCCATTTTGAGTGACATTGCCTTTACACTGTGAACAGCAAACAGTTTACTGGTGGGCCGAGAAATTAAGCTGGGTATAAATCTTTACACTGTAGCAAAAGCATCTCTCCTTTTTTTCACGAGACATTCCTCGTAGTAAAATCAAAAACGTGTTAATAATTAACCTCCTTCACAGTACAACCATACCTCGCTTGGCAAGCCAGAGTCACTAACTGTCTTCGTAGCGAAGTGGTTAGAGCGTCTGACCATTGTGCTTGTGGACCCTGGATCGAAACCCAACCACTTCAACTATTTTTTTAATTTTATTTAAAGAAATATTTCTTTTTATTCTTTTCTACTTTTAAAAAATTATCGGTTTGAATGAAATACGTTGGAACACTCGTATATATGTAATGTATACACGCATTTTGAAATTTTACAGAAAGTAAAACTTTCAACCGAAAACTGGCTGAATGTAGGTTAATCCAAAAAGTGGAGGCAGCTCAGCTACCTCCATTTTTTGGATGAACGTTGTGTCTCCTATGTTTACAGTGTTGAGTTATTCCTCAAATCCATGTTTTTGCAATATTACGAGTCACACTGGCAACTCTGCGGCTATAAAGTGTCATTGACGTGTGTGTTTCATGTCTGGCTAGCCCACAAACGTAACTTCAAGGAAAATAAAGTTGTTTATTTTAGAAAATATGCGATAAGCCGATAACATACACATAAATTTTGCAACCGCGATAGTGGTGTATATGACACCCATTTTGCATTTAGAAGTATGAATTTCAGGTTTAATCTTTTTGCAGGGTATTGTCAGGCCCGGATTTACCACTAGACCCGGGCCTAGGGGCTAACTTTAACAGGGGCGCACTTTAAACGAAAATATACATATTGCTATTTAAAAGGTGAGACAAGAAAATATTTAGCAAAACACATTAAAGGGGAACGCCAAACACCATCACCTGCGAAACCCTGCGCGACGCCCCTTACATAACTGACTTCAGATAATTTAAAGTTATGCTAATTCACGTTAGAAATAGTAAAACAAACGTTATATTAGGAATACAATGTATTCCTATTTTTGTCTTTGTACACACCAATAATCATTTTAGTCAGTGCTACACATACACTATACACTAATTTCAAAGAGCGGAATTCCGCTAGATTTGAGCGTAATACTTCAAGGAGCGGAAAGAGGGACCAATATATTATCTCCTAGGCTAGACGTCCAACTGAGTGAGAACTCCATTGAAAGAGTCTCCATCGTCTCGCCAGATACTTGAAATCAATGTTAAAGATTTCGTTGATACGAGATCTCACTCCTGACGTCTTCTGGTATGTTTTTGCCATTGAGAAAAGTTATCAGGTCTTCTCTTGAATATATATATATATAGGTGTATATTACTAAACGCGATTAACTTCACAGAAGGACTTTGTCTTTAGGTAACCTTCGCGGTAACAAACGGCAGAGAACAAACTTGACTAGTACCTATGATGCATTGCGCACCACTAAAAAAATATGAGAAATCGCTCTTTAAAGTTTGAAGAATAAATTACATCCCTAAAGCATCGGAATCCCACAGAGAAAGATCACATTTTGTGTGCAAAGCGAGAGCGTATAGCTGAAAACCACTCTTTACAAAATTCGCACGAAAAGCTCTAATAAGATGAAATATTCGCTTTTCCGAATTTAGTGCGTAGGACGTGGTAGTCATCTATACGCTTGTCAATAGGTAACAGGCATTTTGTGTTCAAGCACTCTATATACATGAAGACGTCATTTCGATTAGGTTTTTTGTATATGAGGAAAACAAAAGTGTATTTTCCTAGCCTGTATTTTCGGGACCGTGATGTTTAGCTACCGTGCGTTCGAAGACTGGTATAGCTTGCAGAATATCTTTCAGTTTCACCACACAAACGTAAGGATGGTACCTTAACTAAGCCACCGGCGGCTACCCTTCCATACCTTATCGCGGTTTGGTCCAAAAATGGCCAAAGACTTTAAATATTTAAAAAATATCCTGATCTGTCTTTTATGATAGTAGAAATAAGCCTTATTTTTCTTCCTACCTTGACCTTATATCTTCAGGAGATAAATACAATATTTCCGGAGATCATTTTTAAGATCCATGTATTCAACCTATTCAACGTAGAGACTGAGTTTGTAGTGTCACTTTTGTCCATTCCAAGGGATTTTATAATTTTGCAAGTTGCTAGTTTTTCGGAGCGACGTATTGACGGGTGGAAGGGGTTTATTTAAGATCGCCAACTGGCCATGACAGAGTGACAGCACTAGGGCTGCTCAGCATTGAGGGAGGTCTGACCCAAGTTGTTGGGTACGGTGACATAATAAACACCTTCGCATGACGCAATGCAAGGAGGAAGACGTTTTAAAATTATCTTTATTGTAAATAACATTTTTTTTTGTTGTCATTATTATTTTTGTGTTTTTAAATTTGTTTTGAATTGATTCTATGTGAAAAATAATTGTTTATATGACCTTCTTTTTCAGCGTCATTAATAAATCTTTCACAAATAGCCTACAGTCATTTAATTAAAATTGCTCTTTCTAGGGCTATGTATTTAATGCCATTAATTATTAGCAGTAATATTATTGAACCATGCTGTGTAAATAACCACATTAGCAGAGTTAAATAATTATTGTCTCTGGCTCAATCCAAGTGGGTTTTCCCGCCTTTTTCGTTTCACGTCAATTATTTAAATTTCAGTACAAGAACACATAAATTAAATTTCACGGACCAAAGTTCGTTTCCTCCTTCAATAATAACTACAATTAGTATTTGTTAAATGCTAGTAGTAACTGTAGGAGCGAGAATCTATTTTCCACATAGGAGTTTAGTTTTCAGAGACTATTCATCGGAAGTACTATTATTATTCATAGTCAGGGGCCCCCAAGAAGCAGGTGACAACTGCAATGCGTACCATGATAGAGTAGAATATAAAATCCGAACAAAAACACCAGAGGTGCAAAAAGTGGAGCCAAGTTCTTTAGCCCTAAAAAGGTGTGAAATGGGAGACGGATGAGCCAAGTTCCTTGGCGACAGCATGTAACAGGTACAAAGGAACTTCGCGCGAGCTGGCAACAGCCTTAGGGTTGGTGGCGGTGGACGTAGTGGGTTTTAGGATTCCCACCACCCTTATAGCTTGAGGATCATGAACCTTGTCACCTTGCGCCAAGTTCCTTTGTTCCTGTTACATGCTGTCACCAAGGAACTTGGCTCATCCGTCTCCCATTTCACACCTTTTTAGGGCTAAAGAACTTGACTCCACTTTTTGCACCTCTGGTGTTTTTGTTCGGATTTCACAGCTTTTTGTACGTGTATAATATATATACTCGCTCGCTCGGCCTCGTTTAGGTCCTCGCCCCCCGTAGCTGGCTGCGCCCCCAACTTCGAGTTTTTGGGTACTTACGCCCCTTTATCGTAACCACTCTCCAGGACACTGTGCTTCCATGTTGCAGATTTTTTCCCATACCCACCACCCGTGGGAATGAGATATTTATTGAAACATAGGGAAGCTTTGCCATATTTATTGTAACCTACTTGTGATGATACAGCAAATTTGCTTCCTGCTGGCGGCCCTAAAATCCACCACCACCAACCCTAAGGCTCGAACATCATCTGGTGTTTTGCTCGGATTTCACAGCTTTTTATACGTGTATATATATATACTGGGTTCGCCTCGCTGGGTGTGCTGCCCCAGAATTCCGTGTGCGCCCCAACTTCAAATTTTTAGGGCTACGCCCCCTTTATTGTGATCAGACTTTTTGGGGACAGCGCCCCATGCTGTGCAGACCTTTTCCCATATCGCCTCGGGGGCTGCACGCTCATAGCGGTGGTTTGATCGATTTATTGAAACATTTTCGTGATGGTACACCTTCATACCAAATTTCGTTTCTCTAGCTTCAGTGGTTTGGAAAATGGTATTTGGGCGGCTATGTTGAATTAAAGAAAGCGATTTTTAAAAAGTTTTCTTACATTGCCGTTACCTACTTGTGATGGTACACCTTCATACCAAATTTCGTTTCTATAGCTCGAATGGTGTGGAAAAAGTTTTTGTGCGGCCATTTTGATCCAAGTTAA